>BSUD01000004.1:154302065-154440031 GCA_033239045.1 Fagopyrum esculentum | reverse complement strand
TTCATGAACTATCCCATAATAAGTTTTGAACTATTACTTTCACTCCTTTATAAATTTTTGCACTTTAAACTATTCTATTATAATCCATGAACTATTCTATTATAATTCATGAACTATCCCATAATAAGTTTTGAACTATTACTTTCACTCCTTTATAAATTTTTGCACTTTAAACTATTCTATTATAATTCATGAACTATTCTATTATAATTCATGAACTATCCCATAATAAGTTTTGAACTATTACTTTCACTCCTTTATAAATTTTGCACTATGAACTATTCTATTATAATTCATGAACTATCCTTTTAGAAGTTATGAACTATTACTTAATAAGTTTTGAACTATTACTTTCAATCCTTTATAAATTTTACACTATGAACTATTCTATTATAATTCATGAACTATCCTTTTATAAGTTATGAACTATTCCATAATAAGTTTTGAACTATTACTTTTACTCGTTTTTTTTTTTTTTTTTTTAAAAAAAATTTTCGGGACACGTGTCGCCCTGCGGTACGGCCGCACGACCGTACCGCAACAATGGGCCGTACCTGAATAATACCCCTTTAACTTGACCTTACTTAAATATTATATCGCACCTAAAAGATTTTTTCTAAAAAAAAAGTATATTTTAAATATTTTTGGCATATAACGTCAACATCAGCGTGACGTACTAAAAAAAATTCTCAATATAATTTACTTCCTAATTTTACAACCCAAGTAAAAAAAATTCTCAATATAGTTAACTTCTTATTTGAGGGTGATAATTTATGTGTTATTAAGACATTTTAAATAGTTTGGAGCTAACCCTTAGAGATTGATATGATCATATATGATTGTAAATTGAATTTTCGCTTCTTTGAAAAAATCCAGGTTAAACATGTGTTCGGAGATATTAACTGGGTTGCTGACTGATTGACTCATTTGATAATTTCGAACCCCAACACACCATTTTCTGACGATCTCGAACTTCGTGTTCTCACCCGCAATGATTCTTTAGGATAGACTACCTCTAAAAGATACTCTTTCTTAACTACTTTCCGTTTAAAAAAAAACTTGTTGGAGAAGCTATATTTTAACCTAAAATTGTAATTTTAAAAAGATAGTAAAACTTGTGGAATAATTAAAAAAATAAAACTTCTCATATATAAGTTATTTTTTAATGTACAACTTGCGAGAGAAGCTCAACTGTAACTCCACTTTATTTTCCGCTATATATATGAACCCTAACTATGATGGATTCATCAATTTCTCACATTTTTGGAAGCAAAATCATTTTCATTATTTTAGTCGTTTCAGATAAACATTCAATCCCCTCTAACAATAAAGGTTATTTGAGAACATAATATTTGAATCCTACTTCTTTTAGAGCCTTTTATTTGACATCCAAAGCATTAGTAAGAATAAACACCATAATATTCAACACACAACAACATCACTCTCTGATTACATCAACAAACAAACATACATAAACTTAAAATCTTTTCATAATAAATACTCGTGCAAGACAAGTTTTATAAACTAGTCATATTTTAAGTTGTGTGTTTTGGTCATACGACTCATATACCCGACTCTATTGGAATGGGTATCTTTAAACAAACAACATTTTAATCAAATTATATATTTTAATATTATTTTTAATTATATATTTTAATATTTTCATATAATTTAATGTTTTAAGACAAAAATGCTCAAAGACGGCATGAAAACATTAACAACAACTCTGCATTATATATTGTTAAGTTACAAAATTGCTTTCTTACTTCGAAAATTTAGTTGACAATTAAACTAGGCAGGACATATAATATATTTTTTATAAACTATTCACATAAATATAAAAAATATATAAATAATGTGCACTTTCCGCTGTCTTTCCCGAAGTCAAATTTATTTTGTCCATCAAAGTTTAATTACAAATAATTTATAGCTAAACATACTTATAGGCTCACTTGGGGAGGCTTATTACGAGTTAAAAATGATGTTATAGTGATATTTAGTACGTGAATAATTATAAAATAGTTTATATTTTACAATACTTTAGACTTAGGTCATTTTAGTTATATAATGACCATTTAAAGCTATAAAATGATATAAATTAATGTTTTTTAATAATGAAAAGATGCACTTTAGAGTCTCACTTTAAGTGAACTTTGAACACCATTTTGAATGATACTTATAGGATTTTAATTAGTCAAACTTGTTTATAATGTGTAATATATGTGGACGTTGAGAAATAATTACATACAATTACAAGTCCGTTTTAATATGCGAATAATTATGACCGTTTAATCGAGGTGTTCAAATGTAATGAGGCGTTAAAGGTCGTGTTCTTGGATAATATATCATGAAAGTAGATTTTAAGTTGGTTTTGGATCTATTTGATGACGAGTCTCTTTAGCCTGATTGTCAAATGTCAAGGCTTTCTCATGTGAAAATGGAATGTTCGTCACACGTTTCAGGAAGGGAATAAGCCGGCGAACTCGATTGCTAACTTTGTCTTCTCGTTTTAGGTTGGATAACTTGGATTACATGGAACCACCTACCGTGTCCGGAGAATTTTGTTTGATGACTTCAAAGGGTTAGTTTTTCCGTATGATATGTTTGTAACTTTTTATTTATTTATTTATTTATATATTTTCAATAAAGTATAAGGGTCTCGGCAGGTGAAGAATTATTGTTCGAGGACGCTTAACTTCAGAATTCTTTGTCATCACTCGACCACTAGAAAAGAAGAATTTTTGTTATTATGGGTAGCAATCCATCCTTATATTAACCATAAATCCTCATTTAAATGATGCAAGATGATTCTTTTACGGGGTATTGCAACTGTTTTTTTTACCAAACAAAAATTGTTTAAAATGGGGGGAAATAGTTACTCCCTCCTCTAATATATAGGTCCGTTCGGTAAGCTCATATTATGAGACTATTGAAGGGATTATCATACTCAGTTTATTTTGGGATTATTAAAAAAAAAAACAAGGAACCGTTTGGCATGCCCATATATTTTTCCCAATACTATTATTTTCAATATTTTCTCCGATAGTCGATAATTCAAGTGTATTTGCTTATTTTTTTGTCGAAATAATTTTTAAATTTCTTAGATATTGAATTAGTAAGTTTATAGTTAAATTTATACTATAATTACATTTGATAATCTCAATTATATATTATAAATTCAACTTTCTAGTGAAATCAACGAAGTACTATATGAAAATGACCTAACAGAGGAAGATAAGCTTACATATCTTATTATATATCGTACAGTATAATGTTCTGGGCCCCTAATACTTATGTAGTCTTACATCTTCCTTTATTAGTCATTTATTAAAGCATTTAACATTCTAATTGTAGTCCTAAAACCATGAAATAATACCGTTAAATAATATTTACCTAATCTAAAGTACACACCATATACCATTAATTTTCTAAATTAAAAAAAATAAAAGAATAACTTGAAATTTTTTTAATCAAGTTATGTATAATTTTAATGAAACATTTTTACACATTATGCGGTTTACCTTATTTTATATTTAAAAATATTTGTGAGTTATATGATTTTAATTAATTTTATTTTAAAATATATGTAATGTAAAAATATTACAAAATTATTTTACAATTTTTTTATAAATTTTTTTAAAAAAATATAAATCAGTTTGAATATATTAATTTTGCACTAGTATAAAATATTTTAAAAATACATTATAAACTGAAGTGAACCGAACTACCTGACATAATTTACTTTGATTTTAATATTTGTAATTAATAAGATAAGTTTAAAATTACCCATCATCTTAGAATTTTAGCGGATAAACAAATTTCACCCATTAAATTAAGATCCTGTTCGACAAAGCGATATTTTTGAATAGTTAAAGTTTTTTTTTTAGTTGCTTTAGCTTTTTAAAGTAGATTTGTTAGTATAGTTTTAAAGAGATTTGTAAATTCCGAAAATCTAACAAATAAGCTAATTGATGTTTGGTAAAAGTAGATTTGTGGATTAAATTTGTATAATATATTTACTAAAAAGTCAAATAGGATAAAAATGTACAAATTGTTAAAGCTACCTTTAAGGAGTGAAATTGTAAAAAAATCGATAATTTACACAAAAAAACTATCATTTGAAACTTTTCAAAATTAGACCAAAAAACTTCTGAAAAATCTAATCTACCAAATAAGCTATTGTAACGGACACCCATTAACTTTCAATTTTTTCAAAGCTCCAAAAAAAACTCCGTAAAAAGCTCCGCCAAACAAGACCTTAGACTCAGAAGTCACTTCTTTCTTGTTAAGTTGATGGTCAAATTTTATCACCATTTAAAAATGTCTACTTTCCGTCAACTATTTTAACCGTCAATTTCGATCTAATATTATATATAACTTTAGAACTACATTTTTCGAACTCGTAAAGACTGCTCGAAGAGAAATGTCAAATATGAACAGTTAAAAAACCAATTCAAACCAAACATGGTACTAATTTTGCAATTATAGAGTGTACAAAAGTGGAAAAAGCAAAGTTTGAGCCAATCGAAGTAATTATTATAATTTTAAAGGAAAGCAATGTCAAAGTTTGTGTTTCCAATAAATTAGATAGTCTACAAGTAATCAGGCAAGCGGAAAAACGAAAATACTGAAAAGGTAAAAAAAGGTAAAAAGCTGTACAGGTCACATTTTTCACTGCAGTGTCAGCGTGTAAGAGTGGTCAATTTCGTCATTTCACGCCCCCCCTGAATATAACAGCGTGTGAAATTTGTCTTATTTTAGATTAATGAATTTCGCTGACGCCATTAGATTACCATGCACAAGTCCGTTTGTGCGCGTGCGACGTTTCCTGACGTCACCTTCATTACCCTTCTTCCTAGACACCACACGTGCCAGACACTGTTGCATTACGCGCCTCCCAAAGTCAAAGTTAAAAACAAAATTGTAATTTTTTTGAACGGAAAACTACCCTATATTTAGCATGTTTTATACAAAAATGACCCTATTTTGCGTTTTGCAAAATTGTACCCTTAACTCGTTTTCAATAAACCACCTATAGTTTAGTATTTTTATGAACATATGGTTATACAAACGAAATTCAATGAAGTTTAGGTGTAGTTAATCTAGCGAGAGCAAATTTTTTTAATAATTTTATCTTATTAGATAGTTGTTTGAGCATTTTTTTTTTGTAAAATTTTATAAAATATGAAAAATTATTGTAAATAGCTATTGAGTGTTTGCTAGAAGAAGAATTTTGGACAATTTTGTTAACTAACCCTTTTTGAAAAATTATAGTAATAACCAGACTTTATATGTTTCAATTAAGTAAATATATCTCAACCTTTTGTATTTATTCTCAAACTCTACACACTTTTCTTTCAAAGGGTACATTTGCTAAATACAAAAGTAGAAAAAACTTAGTAAACCAAATTGTTTTAAAATTTTTTTGATGAAATTACAAAAATAAAGAAGAAATGTCTATAAACTTATAAAAAAAACTAATTAAAAATATATAAACAATGGATTGAAATCTTATTAAAAAACTTCACAAAATCACTCAATAATTTACCGAAAATGCTAGAGTGAAAAAAAAGAAGCTTTTTCCATACCCTTTGTAACATTTATAAAACGCAAAACTTCCTATAAAGATATACAAAAAATTATGTAAAACACCCCTTAATTTTACGTTATTAGTTTGGGTAGATTTTAATATAAAAGTAAAAATATTGATAGAAAATAGCAATTATTTATTCATCCGACTAACTGAATCGCCACCATAGATAAAAATTTCATCTTTAGGTGTTTGACACGACTAGGGGATTGTTTTTGTAAAATGCAAGATGAAAGGTAGTTTTTTTACAAAAGAGGTAAAGTTGAAGATAGTTTTCGAAATAAAAAGAGCATAGGCTGTCTGTTTTAATAAAAGAAAAAAAATAGTAGGGTGATTTGGCATAAATATCCCAAAAATAAATATTACCACGCCGCGAGTCCATAACTTCTGAAATCTCCGTACAAACCTAGCACAATAAATATTCCCAACCACCTCCCATTCCTCTCATTCTCACCTCTCTCTCCACTTATTACTACTCAAACGAGAACGGCTTCTCTCTCTCCCTCTCTGCAGAACCAGAGATTCATAGAAGCTGCAAAAGCCTGCTAAGCTTTATCTCTCTATCTCAACCACGGATTAAACCAACCAAACACCAACAATTAACTAAATCACACGCTACCGTTTTTTCCTGCTACGATCTGATGAAGAAGGTGGCTAATTGCAGACGAGATTCCGACGGTGATGCTACAAGCTCTTCCAACACTAGCAGCACTGACCCTGACGTTCGTGTTAGCCGTCTCTCGTTTGATACGGGATTGACTTTACCGTACTCGCCGGAAAATCTTTCTATCATGAAGCCTCATCGGTCTTCTGATTCGGCTTTTGAAGCGATTGTTAACGCTTCTAGTCGGCGGAGATCGGAAGCGTCTGATGCTGCTGATTCTGGTTTGTCGTATAAGGATTTCAAGCTGGTTCGCCGAATTGGGAGTGGTGACATAGGGACGGTGTATCTTTGTCGATTACGTGATGGAGATTGTGAGTATGCGATGAAGGTGGTGGATAGAGAGGCTGTGGCGATGAAGAATAAAACTCAAAGAGCGGAGATGGAGAAGACGATTCTTAAGATGCTTGATCATCCTTTCTTGCCTACACTATACGCTGAGTTTAATGTCTCTAATTTGTCTTGCATTGTTATGGAGTATTGTCCTGGTGGTGACCTTCACTCTCTCCGCCATCGCCAGCCTTCCAAGCGATTCTCTCTCTCTTCTGCCAGGTACATATTAGCTGATCAAATCAATTAATTATTTTGTATCTTCTTGGTTTGTTCATATTTGCGGACATGAATTCAGATATATTCTTATCATTTACTGCAAAATATTCAGGTCATGTCGATCCCTTGTTTCCTTTCTCCTTTCTTAATTTATTCTTTGGCTTATCTGTTTGTTCTTTTCCGATTTGGTATGTTTTTTCAAGTTTTCTGGAGTTGTTGTATCTATGATTTGAACTGCACAGATCCTTTTCTGTGTGATTTTTTGTATCGCAAATCGCAACCACCGTCTTTCAAATTCCTTTCTCGCCAAGTTTTTTCTTCCTTGGGATGTGCAACGACTTTATTTTCTTCGATTTGAGCAATGAAAAGACCAATTCATTTCCAACAAAAGTTCTAAACAGATTCAACTGGCATTATGCACAGATTTTACGCCGCTGAAGTGCTGGTGGCGTTGGAGTACCTTCACATGCTAGGAATCATCTACAGAGATTTAAAGCCAGAGAACGTCTTAGTCAGATCCGACGGTCATATCATGCTTTCTGATTTTGACCTCTCATTATGCTCTGATTCAATCCCAGCCGTTCAATTCCCCAGCTATTCCATCTCCCCTGATCAAACAACTCGCGATCTCCCACCGTCAACAACACCATTCTCATGTTTTCCCAACCCAAACCGGTTCTTCCGGTCCAAGAAAATCCAAACCCTAACCGGAAACCGTTTATTCGTCGCTGAACCGGTAACCGCCAGATCCTGCTCCTTCGTCGGGACTCACGAATACGTTCCACCGGAAGTCGCTTCTGGCGGGTCCCATGGTAACGCCGTTGACTGGTGGGCCCTAGGAATCTTCATCTACGAAATGATATATGGACGGACGCCATTCGCCGGTCCAAACAACGAAGCTACACTGCGTAACATTCTAAAACAGCCTCTCTGTTTCCCGACTCCAACTCCTTCTTCCACGTCTGAAAGTCACGCGCGTGATCTCATATCCGGATTACTCGCTAAAGATCCAGTAAACCGTGTCGGGTCGAATCGTGGGGCGGGTGAGATTAAGACCCACCCGTTTTTCAAAGGAATGAACTTCGCGCTTGTTAGGTCAATGACCCCGCCTATGATACCCGGAAGTACTCGGCGTTTTAGCTCTCCGGCAGCTACTACGACGTCGTTTAAAGGAAAGATAGAATCGACGGTGTTTGATATGTTCTGAGCTAGATGAGTCGATGGTGAGGATTGTGCCACGTAGCAATGTAGGTCCGGCCAGATTTTTGGGGACAGTGTAGACTGTAGTAGAGTATAGACAGGCTGGTTTAGAAAGTTTGTATATTCGTGCTGTCGTATGACTAAGTTATAATCTGACTTTAATAAATTAACCATTCTTGTTTTATTATTATTTATGTATTTGAATTTTATCGTGATTTTTAAATGTACCGGCAAAAATCTCTATTAGTGACCATAACTACGCACTTCGCGTGCGTAGTTGATAAGGTCCTGAATTACGCTTGTGGGAAGCGTAGTTGGAGTTCTAAGAAAAATAAAAATATCAACTACTCATTTGGGGAGCGTAGTTAGAGTTCCCTAAAAAAAAATTTTAAAATTTTTTTTGGAACTCCAACTACTCTCCTCACAAGCGTAGTTGATATTTTTATTTTTTTGAAACTCCAACTACGCTCCCCAACAGCGTAATTGGGGATTCTAACAACTACGCACGCGAAGTGCGTAGTTGGGGTGACAATTATAGATTTTCGCCGGTACGTCTATCAACCCCCAATTTTATTGATGATTCATATCATCAAGGAGAGGTCTTTTTTAAATGAAAGGGTTCATGAAATTGGAAGATGCAATTTGCTTAGGTTTGTTTGCATTCCATAATTATGAGCAACTTAAGTGCCACGAGGAGTGTTTAAAGAAGAAGAAAAAGAACAAATTATAGTTTTAACTCATTGCAATCATATGCACAAAGATTAATATGCAGTATATATGAATTTTGATGATAATATTGTCACATATATGATGCGAAAATGATTGATCAAGTTTAGTCTTTTGGCTATTCTTTTGAGCTGGTTTTGTATTACTTTTTATCAAAGTGGAAGGAAAATTATTTTATTTCAATTTAATATTTAAGGTTGGGTTGGTTTAGGGGAATTATGGGCTTGAAGGGGAGAGTTATTGCCATATATATTTATGGGAATAGTTGTTTTGATATGAATTTCACGAAATCGAAATGAAAATAATTTTATTACGATTTAATATTAGGGTATGTTCGATTTAAGAAAATTATGGGCTTGAGGTGGAGGGTTATGAGTCCGTTTGGAGCAAGCTTATAAGATTAGAGCAGGTTTATAGGCTTTTGTGAGTTTTAGTAATTAGGTCATTTAGTTTTTTAATTAGATAAATATATCCTAACTTTTTGTATTTTTTCTCAAACTTTAAACACTGTTCTCTCAAAATATACATTTACTAAAACTAAAATTCAAAAAAGTCTAGTAAACCAAATTATTTCTAAAAATATAAATAAAGATATAAATTTAGTGTTGGGTATTAAGATATTACCCAATGTTATTTTTATATATTTTAAATCTAACTAATTTGATAAGATATCATATAAAGTTGTAAAGAATACAATAAATGTTCCTTTGATATAAGTTATATGAGAACTAAATAAGTGAAGATTATATTTATCGATTAAATGCCTTTCTTTTTCAATCTATGGCCCCTTTTCTATTTTAAGAAAATACTAGTATTCATAATTAACCGTTTAAAATGTCTTAATATACAAAATAAAATGAAAAACGAATTAAGTTTTATGTAATCTATATACATATATTAAAGCAGAAGCACTTCGTCCCACGTGTCATATTCTCACGAATTTCATGCCACGTGTCATCTTCTCGTGCATTTTAATTTTATAATTATACTAATTTATAAATAAGTAAAAAATCATTAATGTAGATAATAGATATATTGTTTCCATTTTTAGTCTTACCGCAATCTTAATTTCTTCTTAAGATATTCTTCTTATAATTTTTTGAAATTTTTTTCCCTTTAGTTATAAAATGATTAGATAATTTATTATTCTAACTTTATCATGTAAATATATACTTTTTATATTAATTAGGAAATATCACTAACTTAACAAATGTATAAATTTTATAATATAATTATTTATTTTCTTTTTTTTTTAAGAATATTATTTAAAACTACCTAAGATAATTTTATAATTGAACTTTTTAAATATTCTATATATTATCATTTATATTTTAAAATTTGAAATTTATTTCTATTTCTTTTAATTTTTTATTCACCTTTATCATCTTCAAAATAGTCTATTAACTTTAACTAAGATATGTAATATTGTATAAGTTAATGTATATTTGTTTATCTAAACTAAAATAAATTAATAATAAATTTAAATTATTTTTTAGGTTAATTAATTAAACCATTAAGTTACATCGATTTTTTTAATATAAATTTTTACAAAACTTATTTATCAATAAATTTTCAAAATTATACCCGTGCCTTGGCACGGGAACTATACTAGTTTAGATAACAAAATGGATTTTCTTCTTAAATATGTATTCTTTACAACTTGAATCATGAATAATTTGGAAATAATAATACTCCAAAAATCGGTAAAGTTTAATTCAATTACTTAAGATTTAGTTTTGCCTACCAATTAATTATGATCTTAATATTCCAAACAATAATTCAGTGTCACGTTCGAGTTTCAACGGTCAATCCTTTAGTGTTTATTTCACCGGTTATTATTCTTCACGTAAACTACATATATACTATCACTATTTCAATTTCCTAACTTTAATGTTCAAAAACTATTTAAAAAGCACACTTATAACTATACAAACCGAACAAACCAAAGGACTATAATGTAACAAATTATTCCATTTTGTAGCTCATAAACCACTAAATAAACCAATGGAACTTATCTCAACAACACAAACAAAGAACCTTCAATAGTACACACGAAATTGACTAAATAATTAATAATTTAATTTAATTATAGGGAGCTGTTCCGATACGGCCTATAATTAGGGTAGGGCCGTGCGGCTGCGTGTGTAGCTGACACGTGTCAATTTTTTTGTTTTTTTTTGGAAACTAATGAAAATGATAATTCAAAAGTTATTAAGGTATAGTTCATAAATTATAAAATGATAGTTCATTAATTACAATAGAATAGTTCATAACATATAAACGATTGATTTATAAACAATTTGATATAATATATTAAAACTTAATAGTTCATGAATTATATGAGAATAGTTAAAAATTTATAGGGAATAATGCAGAACTTATAAAATGGTAGTTAAAAAAAAAAAAGTTAAATCGTTTCAGAAAAAAATAAATAACAAAAAAAATATTGGACACGTGTCAGCACCACGTGCAGCCGCACGACCCTACCCAAAAAACTCAACCGCACCTGAACAATAGGGCTGGTACATGAGACAAGCTTCTCGGGCTCGGCTCGCGTTCGGCTCGTCAAAAGCTCGGCTCGGGCTTGACTCGTTTATAAACGAGCCGAGCTTGAGCATGTCAAAGCTCGGCTCGTTCGGATAAAGTTTGGCTCGTTCGGCTAAAATAACATTATATGAGCATTATTATAGGCGAGTTGCTCGGGCTCGGCTCGTCAAAAGCTCGGCTCGGGCTCGTCTCGTTTGTAAACGAGCCGAGCTTGAGCATGCTAAGGCTCCGCTCGTTCGGCTCGTATAACACCCTACTGAACAATAACCTTTAATTATATTATATTTATCAATTATTAACCATTGCATGCTCTTAGTTGCCTACCTACTCAATTATTCTTGTATTTATGTCTTTATATAAACATTTGCATGTGTATTGTTCTATTAAACTACAAATATTTCTAGATTTATGATTATAATTTTGTTAGCATATGCACATATATGTGTTTTTAAGTAGATCAAAATTATAAATAATATTTATATATTTTTGTAATTATTCCTCATCCCTTAATTTGGTCTATTTCAAAGGAGACAATGATACCAATTGGGAACAACGTTTGTATTGAGGTTGTTGAATACAAAAGGCTCAACCTCAACTATATATTTGTGGTGTCCATAATAATATTAATGTCCAACATGACATTTCATATCATCATAATATAAAGTATTTTGGTGGGTACTTACATGTTCGTATTTTTTCCAACATATGATATATGTATATGCTCGACGTGTCGTTACCATTTATCATCAAAACTTTATCAATATATTTTGGCCCGTGATTATTTTTTCAATGCAAAAATGGGCATAAATATGGAAAAAATTTAAAAATTTGTATAGTTGTATATATTATTTGTGTTTAGATGCCAACCATCACCCCATAACTAATTACATTCGGTATCGAATATCGGTATCTAGATAAAAAAAACATTCGGTTCCTTTTATACTTATCGTATGGGTTGTTTGATATTCATATTAGTATATCGAATATCGGTATCGGTATCGTATCAAAATATGGACATGAGATTGATAATTGATAAGTTTTTGCGTATGAACGACAACACCGAGAAGATAAATTTATGAAGTTTTTTCTATAGAACACAAGTTTCGGATAAAAAGGATGAAAGATGACAACAAATATAGGACATGTGATGCCTCATGCCTCTAGTTTTGGAGCATATCAAAAAGGAAAAAGGGTATTAGAAGTGTCAAAGTCCGATACAAACGACCAGTGGAACAAGGGTCGTGTGCATACGAGCGCACATGCGCATTAGACCCAAGCACAACACATAAAACCGATGAGGTTCCATCCTAAAACCAATTGGCAATAGGAATAGTCCACCGACCTTACTAGGCTCGAAGTGGCCCAATCTTTCGATGTGAGAACTTATTATCTCCAACAAGAAGTATATCAAGATGGCAATATGATATTCATATACTTGTATACCAAACACTATATTAATATCCATATTATAAACCAGACATGAACACCAAACACTATATTAAATCAACCTTAATTTTATAGTATTCAACATCATTTCCTTTTGTTAAAATGTTCAAAAAAAACCCCACAAAAATCTGTGTTATAGCATGGAAGAACCAACCATGTGGTCATTAGGAATAATGTGGGGCAACCTTAATTAGAACCCGATTTGTTATATGTATAATTATATTGTATTTGTTAATCTAAAATTCTAAGAGTTTCTCAACTGTTTTGGAAAATAATAAACAAACAAATAAATAAAAGGAGATCTGAATGTAATAACTTATAAGTGGATAACAATTTTCATAGAAAAAATTATGACAAGTTATTATTTGTTGTCTAATCATATATATTCGGTGTTTATATGTTCACATGATAAGAGCTGTTTACACGTGAGTGAGGATTTATATATATATATATAACGTGAGAACCTCCTTTTCGGTAAAAATAAGAGCCTATATAATAAATGTTGGATCAATATGTAACATTGGCGCCGTGCGTGGGATAGGCCGCATGTTCGTGCTTTTCATAAGCACAATCGTGTTGGACCATAAGCACGATGTTGTTAATGCTTTTTAATAAGCTTATATAGATCGTGCAGATCCATAACGCGCGAACATACTTATACAAAGAATGATCGTGTGATTCATCCCGACTTGTGGTATACACGCGCAAATTGTGACCGTTGTACTATATTAGATCCAATAATTATTAGAGGTTTTCACTACTTACCGTGATAAAAAAGCATCACCCGATTGGGTAGTACTATGTACCCGGCCTTCTCGAGCCTAGTATCTCATTATTGCATGCCAAAACTTTATAGTCCGTGACTGGGTTGTTTTACTCGATCATATGTTTCAGGAAGACAATCGGATGACGAACTTGACTTTGCTTTCTCTCTTCCTCGGTTTATATTTGTTCATGTTCCTCCATGACGTACTCAACGATACTTTATAAGAATGTTAAAGGCCGGAATTTTATTTCCCGTATAACTCTCTTATAACTCTTTTCGATTTCGACTTTGCTCCCCTACCCAACAAAAAAAAAAAAGAAAAATTATCACTCGACGACTATCCTATCTATATATATATATACATAAAATATTATATTATATTAGAATTGAGTAAAATGTTGAAATTTAGATGGATAAAAGAGACAATCTTTGCATGTAATGATGCTTAAATTAGGGTTTGCATGCAGTTAGTATGGAAAGTAAAGACTAAAGAGGAAGAAGCCATGAGAGATGACAATACATTGACAAGAGGAGCAGTTAGCTTTGAAATATGCGTCTCTTCCATTTGCTCAATTCCCTGCTTTCTCTCTTTGTTTTTTCATCGCTTTCTGCTTGGCTTCATATGATGTACATTTATGCTTTCTCCTTCTTCTTTTCTTTCAGAAAAAAACAAACAAACCACTGCCTAATTACCCTAATCCAGTGAGAATGTCTTCGTACAAGATAAGGTAGAAATTACATTAAAGGAAAATGAAACGAATAGTGCAATGTCACTATCGTAGCCCCATAGTGTGACTCAACGTCGCCACCTCTACATCCAGTCTCGTCTGAATCCTCTGCGAGCCCACAAAACATACTTACCGGCCACCGGATCGTCCACCACAACCTCTCC
Organism: Fagopyrum esculentum; assembly: GCA_033239045.1. Classification (NCBI taxonomy): domain Eukaryota; kingdom Viridiplantae; phylum Streptophyta; class Magnoliopsida; order Caryophyllales; family Polygonaceae; genus Fagopyrum; species Fagopyrum esculentum. Next base: position 154,425,654 of record BSUD01000004.1, on the reverse strand, counting down.
ATGTCTGTTGAGTTGTAGCGAAAAGAATTCCACATCGATAACACAATCAAGTAAACCTACCATATATACGCATCCGGACTACTCCACCACAACCCCGTGTGCTTATATGTGAGGTTCACCGGACGTGAGCCCTCCACGTCTTTTGATCCTGGGACGGTTATAAGAAAAAGTAACAATGTCGGAAGGAATACATTTATAATGTGATTGATAGTTTAATTTAATATTGACATGGTAATTTCCCTTGAAATTTTAACTCGATTATGTCAGTTAATCCGATACCTAATTAGTGGTCGTTTGATATCGATATATCAGGTCTGAGTATGAAGATATGGGTATCAAAATATGATAATCTGTTTGATATCAAGAAGAGAGAAAGAGGAATTTTCAAAACCCTAAAATATGAACGACTAGCAGTGCCGACAACTACAACATGTTGGAGGTGGCCGGAAGAGGAACAAACGGAGGTGCTTGAGTAGGGAAACAACAACAACAACAACACAAGACGTCGACAACCTCACGTGAAGGAGACAACAACGGTGGCGGCTCCATGCTCCGGTCGGCGGTGGCCACTGCCGTTCCTGGTATAATGGAGGCTCCGGGGCAAATATAAATTTGAGGCCCTCAATGTATAAATTTTTTCTTCATTAATACTAAAAAATACGTAAATTTTAAATATGAACCTATGGAAAAGAGCGCAACGACAGATTTGCTGGGATTTTGTTTTTATTTAACTAATTTTTTTGGTTAAATTATTAATAATCAGCACATTTTAAAAGGAGTCATGAGCCGTGAGTTTGTTTTTTTTAGTGTTATTGGGCTATTTTGGATCAGTTTTCTTTTCCTACCCTATATAATATATATAAATACCTAAATTTTAAATTGAGCCCCATGAAAAAATGGGTATGGAGCGAAAACCCCTATTGTCTCCCTTCTGGGCCGGCCCGGCCCTGGCGGTGGCTATCATGGTTGGTGGCAACAAAGCTCCTCTTATGTGAAGAAGAAGAAACGAATGGAAGTTGAAAAAATGTCTATATAGAAGGAAGGAAGCAACTAGTATCTGTAGATACTCCAATAATATCGTTATATTAGATTAGGGAAATTTATATATCAGGTATTAATTTAATACCGATACCCTAAAATACAAAATATCGATACCAAACGAACCACTCGAGAAATGTCGTAAGAGACTTTCATGCGATTAATAAAGTTATGTTCTTTTTTTTCAAGGTAAGCATTGGATTAATTCTAGATAGAACATATAGAATACGCTGCACAAAATTGCAATGCAAGAAAAGAATACTAACTCCTAGTTATATTCTTCCTTGCAAGAAGAGAAAATAATATTGGGCCTAACTATTCGGCCCATTTATACTGGCCCAAGCCCACGAACAACTCGAAAAAATGGGGTAATAGGCATGGCCCCTGCAATTCGTTGTCTTTTCCAAATTGTGAACGCAAACAACAAAGTCGTATCACCCCTATCTCGTTTCATCCTATCAATCTTCTTCACTTTCTCCTCTACCTTCATCACCTGATACAGTTCGAGAGTTGATCTGCTTTGATTCGTAAGTCCTTCTTTCGACCTTTTCCGATCATTATATAAGCTTTTGAGGTTTTAATTCAATTAATTCTCACTTGTGTTTAATTAGGGCTTTTTTGTACTTCTCTACGGTTTGTGGATTCTCGACCTAACCAAATCTTTTGCCATTTACTTCTTATTTGCTATCTTGTTGTTGGTGTTGTGCATCTTATTTTTGATTGATTTCTGGTTCGCTTCTTTAAATGTTATTGTTTTTGTACATCGAGATGTTGAATTTAGATTTGCGATCGTACTTCTTTTAGAGGCCTTTATGTTGATTGCGGGATCTGGTTTGCCTTGTAATCTCATGATTTGATTGTTTTGTGCAATAAATACTCATGGAGAAGGTTTTGATGTTGGTTTGGCTAAGTTGACTACTTGCTGCAATGCTCATTCTTTGCCAGCTATGTGGATCTTTGTGAAGAATAGTTGTGTTCAGTTTGTTGCTGATATTTGGGTGGACATATATATCTGATAGGAATGAGGGTGAGAAATCCAATTTAAACACACAGTCACACACACACACACACTTGAAGATTTGAAGATATCTAGCTGCAATAACCGTTGACTAAAACACTAACTTTCTAGTAGAATAAATTATTGGGGCCAAAATACAGCGGTATAGCCCTTTGTAAAATATCAACCAAGAAGAGTATTAGCTAGTTTGAATTTGTGACAAATGGATTCTTAGTCTTTTTAACATTGTGTGTGTAGGCTCTTGCTTAGAACTTCAGTGTTCAAATTCCTTTTTATTAAATTTTACATTCTAATGCATTTTGTAGCAAAAAAGTTTATAATGGCCTCCAACTCAGACAGCAATGTCCCAGCTTCTGGAGACAATAAGAGTCCCAAATCAGAGGCATCATCTGCTGAAGCAAGTTCAGGACCAAGAAATGCGGCATCTGCATCAGAAGCATTTCCTGGAAATCCTTTTGATTTCTCTGCAATGTCTGGCTTACTTAATGTATGTGTCTTTTACTCAGATATTTTGTGTTGATGCATGCTATAACATTTTACACGTTTATAGCAACTAAATTGGACATCCAATTTTGATAGGATTTTCTACATAGGGAATAGTTTGCACATGTTGAATTTGCCGTGGTGCTGTAAAACTATTCATTATAGATTAAATGAACCATTGGTTAAATATATTTGATAAAACAACCATGGATCCTTAACACGCATTGTCGTTTGTTCTACGGATGTGTTTCCTCTAGTTTTCTCCCTAACTCTTAATCCTTTTTTATAAGTTACTATTTCCATTGGAAATGATCACTTTGAAGCTCTTGTAATTTAGTTTTATCTTTGTCTTTGGTATGTTGGTCTTGATGGGTGCAGGATCCTAGCATTAAGGAGTTAGCTGAACAGATAGCAAAGGATCCTTCATTTCACCAGATGGCTGAGCAGCTACAGAGAACATTTCAGAGTGCTCCCACTGAAGAGGCGATTCCTCAGTTTGATACCCAGCAGTATTACTCTACAATGCAACAAGTCATGCAAAATCCTCAGTTCATGAATATGGCTGAACGTCTTGGTAGTGCTTTAATGGAGGTGATACTTCCACCTTTGACAAACGTTAACCTACATATTTTCTGTGCTCAATCTTTGTGATTGTGAAATTATGAATTGAAACTTGACTTCTGCTGGAACTGTTCGGCAGGATCCAGCAATGTCAGACATGCTTGGAAATTTGGCTAACCCGGCACAAAAAGAGCAGTTAGAAGAGCGAATGTCAAAAATCAAAGATGATCCTTCCCTGAAGCCAATCTTGGAAGAGATTGAGCAAGGTGGTCCTGCTGCCATGATGAGGTAATAGTCTTTGTTTTTAGTTATTAGGAACTAATTTAACTTACGGGGCAAGTATGTTTAACTTCTTTGGTTTTTAAGGTACTGGAATGATAAAGACGTTCTTCAGAAGCTCGGTGAAGCAATGGGTCTTGCAGGTTCCAGTGAAGGGATTCTAGAACAGGCTGTACTAGATGACACAGAAGAGGAAGTAAACGAGGAGTCCGTTGTTCATCATACTGCCAGTATGGGTGATTTGGAGGTATAATCATTGTATTATTATTATCATCGCGTGGGTATGGTATTCTAGTTACTAGATCAAATTGACCTATATAAACCAATGAGTGGGGCGAGGTCCAACTGAACTTTTGTAGGCTTAAAACAATCATCTCCTGTTTGTGTAGGAAATCCCTGCATGGTTAAGCTTTATGGGTCAGACTGATGATTGTTCAAGTCAAATTTTTTACATTAACATTTGCTTTTGGTTATTGGTGAATGTTTCTCAGGGTTTGAAGAATGCTCTAGCTTCTGGTGCTGATGTAGATGAGGCAGATTCTGAGGGAAGGACTGCATTACATTTTTCATGTGGATATGGTGAGGTATGGTAGTTTCATGCTGACACCTTTTTTATCTTTGTTTTTCTGTATTTTTCCTAATTTATCCTTGATTTTTTTTTTGCTACTCACTCAGTTTGTGAACTAAATTGTAAAAATCTTCTAATCAAGCTAAAGGTGTGAACCTTCATTTGTATAGCTATGATTGACTGTTTGGTACTCATAGAGCTCTAGTTTACTTGCTTCTCTAGTTGCCCTTGTCACTACAAAATGCATACGAATGTCTCAAGATAATGATGAAAATTATTATGCCAGTATAATTTGTATTTTCATATAAAGGCAAAGTATGGTTTGCTTTGTGAGTTTTTCCTGTGTCAATGTCTTTATTTCCATTAATATATGTTGTTAATCGTGCGAAGGCATACATGTTTTTATTTTACAGCCTTTTTATAAATATTTAAAATTCTCTTTTAGACCAAGTGTGCTCAAGTACTACTTGAAGCCGGAGCCAAGGTGGATGCATTGGATAACAACAAGAACACTGCCCTTCACTACGCAGCTGGTTATGGGAGAAAGGATTGCGTGGCACTTCTCTTAGAGAACGGGGCAGCTGTGTAAGCCAAACACCACCTTAACTTTTTTCCTTCAATTTTATCACTCCTCTCCCCTTAATCTCTAGCCTTGTTGGGAAATAACATGAAATCATTTTACAGCACCCTGCATAACATGGATGGAAAGACTCCGATTGATGTTGCGAAGCTGAACAACCAAAGCGACGTGCTCACACTCCTTGAGAAAGATGCATTTCTGTAATCGGATGTGTGCCAATGGCGCTTTTTCTTGCCCTATTTAACTATGGTCATGAATGTGGTTCTCTTTTGTGAACCGGGTAGCCCGTGTACATCAAATTTTCAATTCCAAGGAGAAGACGAGTCTGATGGGTTGGAGTATTTGTTTATTTCTTTCATTTTTGGTGTAAGATCTTATGGCCATGTTTGACACATGTTGCTATTGTGCCTTTGGAATAAGTGCTTTTATGTCCAATTTGATCATGGCTTCTCCTGTTATGTTGTTGTGTGTAGCAATAGGAGTTATTGCGCATACTTTAATTACAGTGTTTGCAATGACAATCCATAAGGCATTTAAAATTACATGTAAAGATTTGCCAAACGGGTCTATATCTTAGGATTAGGTATTTTTCTGGTTCATACCGGTCAGTTCACTCACCCAGACCCAAATTAGCAGGCTTGATTCTCGGTCTACTGTTTGAAATTTCCGGTTCCAGTCTGATATGTGTAGCCAATTTAGCAAACCAACAAAAAAAAATCAACTTTGATGTATAAATATCATATGTAGGACCATTGGCGAATCAACTTGACCATAAAATGTAAGTAGTACTGTTATACGAGACAAGCTACTCGGGTTCTGTTCGAACTCGTTTACTTTCATAATGAGTTGTTATATGAGACAATCTACTCGGGTACGGTTCGAATTCGTTTACTTTCATAATAATGAGTTGTTATATGAGACAATCTACTCGGGTACGGTTCGAACTCGTTTACTTTCATAATGAGTTGAATATAAACGCACTCTAAGACTGAGGTTTGACTCGTTTATAAACAAATCGAGCTTGAACATGTCAATGTTTGACTAAAACAACACTAATAGAATTGCACAAGCTCGGCTTGGAAAAAGTTCAGCTCGGGTCCATTTATTTTCTAAACGAAACAAATATGAACACATTTTAATGATCATTTAAAATTTAGGTTCGACTCAAACTCGGTTGTTTATAAACATCTACCTTGAGCATAGCAATGCTCGGCTTGTTCGTCTCGTATAACGACGTATCTTTGAACAAAGCCAAAAATCAGCATTGTCATTCCTCAATTTCATCATTTTTGCTAACATACTAAAGACAATAGACAATCACGGATTAATTCTAGTATAGAGTATAATATATTAACGAGGCACGTAATTGCAATTCGATAAAATAATACTAATTCCTAGTTGTATTCTACCATGCAAGAAATAATATTGGGCCGTACTATTCGGCCCATTTACGTCAGCCCAAGCCCAGGAACAACTCGAAAAGTGTGGGTGTGGGGTGATAGGCATGGCCCCTGCAAATCACTATCTTTTTCAGATTGTGAACGCAACCAACAAAATCATATCTCCCCTATCTCATTTCATCCTATCAAACTTCTTCTCTCTCTATTCATCAATTGTTACTGTTCGGAAGTTGTTCTGCTTTGATTCGTAAGTCCTCCTTCGACCTTTTCCGATCTTAATTCAATTCATTCTTACTTGTGTTTGATTAAGGCTTCTTTTTTTGTTGTTGTGCTTCTCTACGGTTTTGACATCTTGGTTTGTGGATTCTTTTCCTAACGTGCCGTGTAGGAGTTCTTCTGCCTTTTACTTCTTATTTGTTATCGTGTTGTTGGTGTTGTGCACCGTAATTTGAGTAATTGCTTAATTTGAGCAATTGCTGGTTTGGCTTCAATTAATGTTTATATAAAATGAGGTGTTAAGATTAAGATTTGGGATCATACTTCTTTTAATGATCTTTATGTTGATTGCGGAGATTTGGTTTGCCTTGTGATCTCATGATTTGGTTGTTGTGTGCAATAAATACTCACGGAGAAGGGTTTGATGTTGGTTTGTTGTCAACATGGTTGCCAAAGTTGACAACATGCTGCGATGTTCTTTCTTTGTTAGCTATGTGAAGCTTTGTGAAGGATAGGTATGCTCAGTTTGCTGCTGATATATGGGTGGACATATATATCTGATGGGAATGAAAGTGAGAAATCCAATCCAAACACACACACTCACTTGAAAATATCTAAGTGCAATAACCTTGAACAAAACACTAATTCTCCAGTAGAATAAACACTTTGGGGCCAAAAACACAGGCGTGTAGCCCTTTGTAAAATATCATCCCTCTTCCAGAAAAGTATAAGCTAGTTTGAATTTATGACAAATGGATTCTTAGTCTTTTTTAACATTGTTTGCGTGTAGCCTCTGGCTTAGCACTTGACTGTTCATATTCCTCTTTATCAAATTTTGCATTCTCATGCAGAGTTTTCATTTTTTTAGTTGCAGTTTTCATCAAAGTTTATTATGGCCTCCAACTCAGATAGCAATGTCCCAGCTTCCGGAGGTAAGAGTCCCAAATCAGAGGCATCAACTGTTGAAGCAACTTCAGGACCAAGAACTGCAGCATCTGCATCAGAAGCATTTCCTGGAAATCCTTTTGATTTCTCTGCAATGTCTGGTTTGCTTAATGTATGTGTCTTTTCCTCAGATATTTTTTGTTGATGCATGCTATAACATCATACATTTTATTGCAACTAAATCGGACGTCCAATTTTGATAGGATTTTCTACATAGGGAAAATTTTGCGCATGTTGAATTTGCTGTGGTGCTGTAAAGCTATTCACTAAAGATTAAATGAACCATTGGTTGAATATGGTAAAACAACAACCATGGATATTTACATCCATTGTCGTTTGCTCTATGGATGCCTTTCCTCTAGTCTTTTCTCTAACTCTTAATCCTTTTGCATAAGTTGCTATTTCCATTGGAAATGATCATTTTTAAGCTTTTGTAATTTACATTTATCTTTGCCTCTGGTATGTTGGTCTTGATGGGTACAGGATCCTAGCATTAAGGAATTAGCTGAACAGATAGCAAAGGATCCTTCATTTCACCAGATGGCTGAGCAGCTACAGAGAACATTTCAGAGTGCTCCCACTGAAGAGGCGATTCCTCAGTTTGATACCCAGCAGTATTACTCTACAATGCAACAAGTCATGCAAAATCCTCAGTTCATGAATATGGCTGAACGTCTTGGTAGTGCTTTAATGCAGGTGATGCTTCACCCTTTGACTAACATTAAACTACATATTTTCTGTGCTCAAGCTTTCAGATTATGAAATTATGAATTAGAACTTGACTTCTGCTTGAAATGGCTGGCAGGATCCAGCAATGTCAGACATGCTTGGGAATTTGGCTAACCCAGTACAAAAAGAGCAGTTAGAAGAGCGAATGTCAAAGATCAAAGAAGATCCTTCGCTGAAGCCGATCTTGGAAGAGATTGAGAAAGGTGGTCCAGCTGCAATGATGAGGTAATATTCTTTGTTTTTAGTTATTGTGAGCCACTTTCTATACTATGCATTAATGTATAACTTTTTTTTTTTTTAAGGTACTGGAATGATAAAGACGTTCTTCAGAAGCTCGGTGAAGCAATGGGTCTTGCAGCTTCTAGTGAAGGGACTGTAGAGCAGACTGTACCAGATGATGCAGAAGAGGAAGGAAACGAGGAGTCCATTGTTCATCATACTGCCAGCATGGGTGATTTGGAGGTATAATCATTGTATTATGATTATCCCATGGTGTATGGTATTCTAGTTTCTAGACTAAATTGACCTATATACACCAATGAGCGGGGCGAGATCCAACTGAACATTTGGAGGTTGAAAACAATCATTTGTCCAGTCCCTGCATTTTAACCTTTATGGGTCAGAGACTGGTGATAGTTGAACTCAATTTTCTTACATTTGCTTTTGGTTTAATGGTGAATGTTGCTCAGGGTTTGAAGAACGCTATAGCTTCTGGTGCTGATGTAGACGAGGCAGATTTTGAGGGTAGGACTGCATTACATTTTGCATGTGGATATGGTGAGGTATAGTAATTTCACGCCGACACCTTTTTCTTCTCTGCATTTCTGTATTTTTTTTCCTAATTTATCCATGATTATTTGTATAAATTGTAAAAATAACTTAAAATCAAGTGAAAGGTGTGAACCTTCATTTGTATAGCTTTCATTGTCTGTTTAGTACTTGGGTTGGATATAGAGCTAAAAATTTACTTGCTTCTCTAGTTGCCCTAGTCACTACATAATGCATACGAATATCTCAAGATAATGATGAAGATTATTACGCCCATATGATTTGTATTTTCAAATAAAGGCGAAGTAGGGTTTACTTTGTGAGTTTTTCCTGTGTAATTCGTCTTTATTTTTATAAAAGTATGTCTTTTATATAATCATCTTTAATTCTCTTTAGACCAAGTGTGCTCAAGTACTACTTGAAGCCGGAGCCAAGGTGGATGCACTGGATAACAACAAGAACACTGCCCTTCATTACGCAGCTGGTTATGGAAGAAAGGATTGTGTGGCACTTCTGTTAGAGAACGGGGCAGCTGTGTAAGCGAAACGCCTCCTTAACTTTTTACTTAATTTGTTTTACTCTTCTCTTCTTAGATCTCTAGCCTTGTTTGGAAATAACATGAAATCATTTTACAGCACCCTGCAGAACATGGATGGAAAGACCCCAATAGATGTTGCAAAGCTGAACAACCAAAGCGATGTGCTGAAACTCCTTGAGAAAGATGCATTTCTTTAATTTATGAAAGATGCATTTCTGTAATTGAACGTGCTCAAACTCCTTGAGAAAGATGCATTTCTGTAATTGAATGTGGGTTAAATGGTTAATGGCGCGTTTTCTTGCCCTAGTAAACTATGGTGATGCATTTCTGTACATCACAATTTCAATACTGAGGAAAAGACCGAGTTTTATTGGTTGGAGTTATTTATTTATTTCTTTAATATTTGTTGTGTAAGGTGTTATAGCATTGTTTGATCATAGTACTTAACAAAAGTGACAGTAGTTATTGCTATTAGTATCAGGGAAGCGTGATATTCATACCCCCATTATGGCTATGGCTACGCAATGTTTGCTATGGACTACTACGCATGACGTATGCGTAGTATGTCTACGCATCCATCATGCTAGTCGTAGCCATTTTCCTTTATTTTTCGAGCGAAATGAGCTTGTTGCTACGACTACGCATTGCGGAATTGTAGTCGGGGTATGAATAACACGTTTCATGTGGTACGAATAACAATATAGTAGTTTCATACAAACGAGGGTTTCTTCGCCTTGATACTGACAGTTTTATATCCTACATCAAACACAAGTCATATATCTTCATCAAAGAACTCTTTCATAATCAGCCTCAAGCAACTCACTTTCATCAGAAAGCGAATACAACTCCTCAAGGCCCTCATCTTTCATGAAGCTCATATCAATGTTGTCAACGAATCTGCAGATAATCAACATGATCACTACCATAATGCGTGACATACGGGTAATCTGTGGTAGGTTCATCAGGCAAGTATAAGTTCTCGATCTGTTCACGACACCTTGCACCCAGGCTACCTGACATATTTATCTGGAAACAAGCACGTAGATCAAGAGACACAAGGTTAGGGCATTCATGAAGAATCACATGTAACCCATACTTTGTCATGTCATTTCCAATAAGCTGAAGGTGACTTAGGTTAGGCATGCTTTCTGCAATGGTAATGGCATACGAGTCCTGTCCAACTACTGGGCCTCTGTTTGCTATACCATTCAACTTGAATGACTTCAGTTGAGGGCAGCTAAAGCCAATAGCTCTTATGACTTGCTGTGAGAAACGACAGAGAGTCAGTTCAACTTCTTCAAGCAAAGGAAGTTGCTTCATTGCTTCTATCATACAATCATCCCATATTGACTTACAACATCTCAGGCGTAGGCATTTGAGACTTTTTGCTCTGTTATTTTTCACAGGATAAACCCAAAAAAACTATTATTAGATGAGATCTTTAAGAAAAGGAAAAACAACCCAAAATAATACCAACTTTGAAAGTTATTAGGAACGATACAAACTATCAACTTATTTACCATCATAATGTCTTACTTTTCCGGCAAAAATAATAACTCCGGCGATGACGTGGCAACCGGAAATTGACATGTCATAAAAAATGGATTAATTGTATGACGTGAATTAGTTAAAAAAAAATCAAGGTAAACACAACATTTTTTAATAATATAAATTAAGTTCTTTTTTAATTATTATATTTAAAATATAATTTTTGTAACTATTTTTTTAAAAAATATTTTGTAAAGGTATTTTTCTAAAAAAAAAATCTGTAATAGATGTATATTAAAAAAAATCGTTTTCTTGTGAATTTTTTTAAATTTTTGGAATTTTTTTAAATTTTGTATATATTTTAATTAATTTTAATATATATTTTTTTTGAATCGATTTTTTATTTAAAAATTAGTAAAAATATATAAATTTCCAAAACAAAATTTCAAAAATTACATTAACTTTTTTTTGAAAATTACAAAAAAAATATATTTTTTTACAATTTTATTTTATTTTTTTAATAAAAAAATAGTTACGAATTTATTATTTTTAAAAAATTTTAATTTATATTTTTAACATATTAAATGTTATTAATTTGATTTAAAATATTAAAATCCACGTCACATAATTATTTCTTGCTGACATGACAAATTCCGGTTGTCACGTCAGCCGGAAAAGTAAGACATATTATTTTTGGTAAATACGTTGATAGTTTGTATCACTCTTAGTAATTTTCAAAGTTGGTATTATTTTGGGTTGAATGGTGATAGTATTATTTTGGGTTATTTCTCCTTAAAAAAATGAAAACCAAACCAATTCTGGAAAACTCAACCTCCTGCAATGATGCGTATATTATGCAAACATCTCAAGCGAAGCTAACTTTGAATAACAGAAAATGTGAATTAGTTGGCTGTGATGATCTAAGACTTTTAACTATCATCACCTTAGCAAAATTAACAAAAACGATTCTCAACTTTGGTGTACAAGTACCACATGTAGGACCTAGGATAATCAAGTTGGCCATAAAATGCCTTGAACAAAGCCAACACACCATTGTCATTGAGCTGTTGAAGCACTTAAATAATCACTAAACTACTCAATTTCATCAGTTTCCTAACATACTACCTACTTTGGACAATCATGGGTCATGAATGATACAAGGACAGAAAAGACAATTAGGGCATGTTTGGTATCGATATCCTGATATCAGATATCGGTATCACATATTTGATATTCCTGTTTGGTAAATGGTATATGGGTACCAAACTCACATACTCATATCCATACACTTCTTCTCTGTTGTTGATTTTTTTATAATCCGCCTTCGCATCTATAGAATTGTGACGTGTGTTTCTTTGGATTCTCAGCAGCATAAGTACACCGTGTTGTTTAGTTAATCATGTCTCTTATAGAATCTAGAGTTTCTACCCTGTTAGTTATGGCTCTTGTTTGTTGACAGGTAGAATTTTTCAATATAATTACTCCTATGAATCAAATGATCCACTATTGTGGCAAGCCAAAACCTACCTACATACCAATTTGGCAAATTCCAAAATATCTAAGCATAGCTTCATCTCTCCCAGTGCTCTAGCAAAACACCAAATCTACTACAATCCTTCAATTTGTCTTTTTTTTTTTGTTTCTCTTCTCACCGAGTTGTATGGATAAGATATGTGGAGGCAACATTTCTCAGGAAAGAGAGCGGTTGATAAGTTGTTTCTTAAGCTCGACAATGGAGTTAATCTACATAATAAAAACACTATCTCTTGCTTTTTGTGACTTTAATTTAGTTAATGTGCTGAATGTAGAATTTTCCAAATAGTTTTTAACTACGCTTGGTGAAGTCAATTGTAATACTTGCTGGATTCTTTTATTTCCCACTGTTTCAAGTCTTGCTGAATACTTATAAAAGTATCAATTATGATACTTATATAACTCGTCATCTTGCCAAGCACAAATATCATATATACATATCAGTCTCATGCCCGACAGATACCGATTGATACACTGATATAAAGATATCATACCAAATAGGCCCTTACTTTCAAAGGGTAACTTTTGTTCTAGATCAAAAGCTCCATTTCCCCCAAATGAACAAGTGAATCAGTACAATGCATTAGAAAGCAATCAAAGAAAACAGAATAAGCAAAAGCAGAAGAACACGCACCGTTCAGCGATGTAAGATATCAGCTTATCAGAAGCAAATAACTCAATGTTGATTTCAATCAAGCCACCAGAGCTACGCGAAACAGCATCAAAGATCATATCCTGATATGAAACCGTCAAATCAGGGTCTTCAAAATCCCCAAAATCAATGATCCTATACATAGCCGGATCCTTACATAGACCGTACCACAATTTACAAACGAATTGTGCAGACTCAAGGATTTCGTCTGTGCTCAGCTTCATAAGAATCGTCATGGTAACATCATGAGGGAGATCAAGCCAATTTCGAGTCTCTACTAGATACGGCTCCTGTTGTTGCTCTGGAGAATTGAAAGAAGAATCCATGGGAGGAAGAAGGGGTGAAGAACTAGGGTTTGGGGATTGAGGCTTTGTGGATTTGAAATTTAACGCCGAAGATCAATTCACAAAGTAGTATGTGGAGCATTCAAAAATCTATTATTTTAACCATGCACGTTGACTTGAGTAAAAGGAACGTTGACTTCAAATGTATTATTTTGCATAAATGGACGAAATTAAGGAGTGTGGATTTTTTTTTTTTTTTTTTTAAATGGAAAGCGGTTCGAAACAACTAGGCGGCGCGCCGTCTAGTGGATCGAAAGGCCGAAAAAATCGGCAAACGGTCTAACCGTCATGACACAAATAAGGGAGAAAATAACTACACAAATATACATCAAAATGAAACCGAAAGCAAAAAAGTCTTCAAGTGGAAAGCAGGATGATCCAGCTGGCAGGAGGCAACGAGCATACAAGTTCATGATATCCGATATAAGAATTGGACGTGGTAGTGCTTGTACTGAAGTCTGAGAGTCGTTACCATAACGAAAGGAAGTATTAGATTTATAGACGACATGATATCCTCGATAGTAGCAAGACCGAGATTGATATGATGATTGATTGATTTGGGATGGTTTTAGGGAACTTTACTATACCGACAAGACCAATCAATATACTAATGAATGCACTTATTCAAATGACGAAAGATAATAATTTACTTGATGATCTAAGCTGAGTTGTTTAATGACCTAACTAAAGAAGCTTGAGATTGTGGTTTGATTACAAGGCTGAGGGGTTAGTTGTAGACCATAAGATCGTTGTCAAACTTATGGGATTAAATATGACATTAACAAATAGGGTTATAAAGTTCGATTAGAGATGAGTGTGCAACTGCGATGTTAGGTTGACTAGAAAATCAAGATATAGGACTATGAATGTTAAGGAGATTATGGAAGGATATCCACATTATTTGTTTCTACTCATGTGTATCACATTTGGAATCACGATGAGACATGAGTGCAAATGATCGAATGACGGAGCTACATGACTTTCCCATATTAAAGAAACTAATGCATAGCCCGCACATGTGCGTAACGAGACTCATGTGCGGGAATATTTATAGATTGAATTTTTTGTATAAAAATCATATGTATAGTTGGGAGGATGAGTTAGTAGTACGTCGGACCACCATCGCTCTCCGTGGATCTATGTAGCTTAGTATTATATGTGAGGTATAATATGGACTTAAATTACTAATATAGGTTATATTGGATGGTTATATATAGGTAGTACGTGTTAAGTTAGTGGTTATGTTGTTCTTTTAGTTAGACTATATAGTTAGAGAATTGGACGGTCATTTTCGATTCATGAGTTAAGCTAGTGTGATATGATTATCGTTTTTCAAATGACATATAAATAGAGTTTAAGATGTATCCATAGAAGGATAGTTATGCTGGAAGGTAATTGGCTTGCGTATCGCATTTTGGTGAGTTGACATCGCTACCTCGCTGGAAGATCTTTTGAAGAGCAAAAAGGTCAAGAGTCGTAACGTTGTGGATGGAAGATTTTTTATTTATATGGCGATAAGAATGAGAACCAATTTGAAGAAAATCTCGAGTCAACTCAATTCAAACCGAGTTAAAGGTTGCACAAGACATTCATATGAGGTTATTAGGTGGATATAGAAAGGTTTCAATAACCTATAATCCTACAAACAATGGAATATCAATTCAAGAGCCTCTATCGAGTGCTACACCATCAAGCTGGAAAGTAATGAATAAAAGAAGTGGAATATCGGCATGCCTTGTATGATCAAGTGATATTATACCTAGAGCGGAAGTCTCACGATATACTTCTAAGAGGTAACTTTTGCAGCAAAAACGGTAGAGTGGAGATGAGATAACTAAGGTATTGATCAAAGGATAGATATCGAAGAGACTCAGAGTTGAAGTTCCCTGATGAGCCAAAGGGTGAATTCGTGATTTCATAAATGTGGATACGAATTGACTTCTTCAAAGATACGAGATTAACGGAAAGAACCACGATGCAAGTATCGACAGTGGTAAAGTCCCTTAAAGAGGTCAACATGTTTCTATAAATGTGGATACGAATATTTTCGATTTGGAACTTCGGGTTAGTAGATCGAATTAGTTGCATAAGATATTTTTACTCGCGGTGACGTGTTCTCCATTGCTATATGACATTTAAAAAAGAAAAAATGTGCAAAAGTCAAACCCAATATCGACCAAAAAAAACGTTCATCCAGTTCAAGATTGACCCAGACCGGTCCATCAAAAAACAATGATTAGAGAAAGTCAAACAACATATCATTTTGCATAACACATCTAAGTAATGATTATTATACATAACAAAAGTCACAGTAGTTTCATACAAACGAGGGTTTGGTTTCTTCACCGTGCTACAACAGTTTTATATCCTACAGCAAACAACTCAAGTCATATATCATCATCAAAGAATTCTTCATAATCAGCCTCAAGCAACTCACTATCATCAGAAAGCGAATATAGCTCATCATCATACATGAAGTTCATATCCATATCCATGTTCTCTATGATCTGCAGATAATCCACATAATCACTATCATAATCCGTAACAAACGGGTAATCTGTCGTAGGTTCATTAGGCAAGCATAAGTTCTTTATCTGTTCTCGACACCTTGCACCCAGGATACCTGACACATTTATCAGGAAACAAGCACGTAGATCAAGAGACACGAGGTTAGGGCAATTATCAAGAATCGCTTGTAACCCGTCATTTGTCATGTTACTTCCAATCAGCTGAAGGTGACTTAGGTGAGGCATGCTTTCTGCAATGGCTAAGGAATACTCGTTCCGTGCAAAAACTAGGCTTCTGTCTGCTATATCATTCAACTTGAATGACTTCAGTTGAGGGCAGCTAAAGCCAATAGCTTTAATGACTTGTTGTGAGAAAGAACAGAGAGTCAGTTCAACTTCCTCAAGCAAAGGAAGTTGCTTCATTGCTTCTATCATACAATCATCCCCTATTGACGAACAGCGTCTCAGGCGTAGACATTTGAGACTTTTTGCTCTGTTATTTTTCACAGGATGAACCCAAAAACAAACTATTATCAGATGAGATCTTTAAGAAAATGAATACCAATTCTGGAAAACTCATCCTACTGCACTGATGCTTGTATTATTCAAACATCTCAAGGGAAGCTAACTCTGACTAACATAAATGTGAATTAGTTGGCTGTGATGATCTAAGGGCTCGTTTGGAAGCACCAAGAATCATACCCGGTAACGGAAAGATTCCGAATTACTCAAAAATTATGTTTGTTTAGACATCTTTTAACACATGAAAGTAATCTCATCATTTCCATTTTCTTTCCTTACCCGGCACTAAGACTTTTAAGTTTTAACTATCATCACCTTAGCAAATCAACAAAAAAGATTCTCAACTTTGATGTGCAAGTACCAAATGTAGGACCAATGCCTTATACAAAGCCAAAACACCATTGTCATTGCGTACTGTTGAAGCACTTAAATAATCACTAAACAACTCAATTTCATCAGTTTCCTAACATACTACCTACTATGGACAATCATGGGGTATGATTCATGAATGATACAAGGACAGAAAAGACTATTACTTCCAAAGGATAACTTTTGTTCTAGATCAAAAGCCCCATTTCCAACCCCCAAATGAACCAGTGAATCAGTACAATACATTATCAACAGAATAAGCAAAAGCGAAAGAACACGCACCGTTCAGCTATGTAAGACAACAGCTTTTCAGAAGCAAATAACTCAATGTTGATTTCAACCAAGCCACCAGAGCTACGAGAAACAGCATCAAAGATCATACCCTCATATGAAACCATCAGCTCACGGTCTTCAAAATCCACAGCATCAATGATCCTCCACATAGCCGGATCCTTACATAGACCGTACCACAATTTACAAACGAATTGTGCAGACTCAAGGATTTCGTCTGCGCTCAGCTTCATAAGAATCGTCATGGTAACATCATGAGGGAGATCAAGCCAGTTTCGAGTCTGCACTAGCTCCGTCTCCTGTTGTTGTTCTGGAGAATTGAAAGAAGAATCCATGGGAGGAAGAAGGGGTGAAGAACTAGGGTTTGGGGATTGAAGATTTGTGGATCTGAAATTGATAACGACGAAGATTAATTCACAAAGTAGTCTGTGAAGCATTTAAGAATCGTCTCATTTCGAGCTTTGGGTTGGGACCTTCTGGTTGTGGAATTGAATGATTGCTAACCCTATTTGGGTAAAGCTTCTGTCTTGCTATTGTAACCTTGTTTTATTAAATTATATTTTTCCCTTTTTATATATATATATATTTTTTGGGGTTTTGAATTTAGAGGCACGTATGACGGTATCACTGTATGAGAGCCTGAGTGGCAATGAACTTTGTCGTCTTTCTTCCAAACCACCGCTAGAGCCGTTTTACGAGCCGAACATTAATCAAGCTCGGATTGGATCATTCTGCTTTTCCTTGAATACTTTGTGTTTCCTTTTCCTTCTTTGTTGCGTTTCTTCATGACGTCAGTATGTCGTGCCGATCTTTTTTGACCTTTCGATCCAATAGTCAGCGCGTCGACTATTGTATCGAACCGCTTTCCGTTATCAAAAAAATAATAAATAATCAAGCCCGGATTATTATAACAACTTTATCCTTACTCTCTCTTTTTACTAAAATAACCCGATTTTCTCACCTATGTATTAGGTTAAGAGGTTGGATTTCGACTTTTTTTTATGGTTACCTATAGTGCTAAAGATGAGATCCCTAGTGTGATATTGGAGACATATTGTTTTTTTGTTGTGGCGTCCGAGTTTTGGAAGAGTGTTTGTCTCAGTCTACTTGATTTTGTTTGAGAGAGAGTTTTTGAATCTTACTGATTTTTTAAGGTTGTCGATGAACTCATGCGAATTGACAAGAGAGCGTCAACTAGGGAACATAACAACTCATTTTCTTGCTCATCTTATTTTATTTTGTATAATGATATTTTGAATAGTTAGTGAAATTGCGTGATATTTTTTTTCAACAAAAACACTATTCAATATCTCATTTCATTCGTACGGTCTATTCTGCCGTTTTTTCAGATTATTATGAAATTATTATTTCCAATAATCTTATATCAATATTATGAGATTGATTGAAATAGCTGAAGACCCAACCATTAAAAATTAATAGCACCTTCTTGAATGATAGGTATATCCCTATTAGATCACATAAATGATCCATTTAAACAAAATCAGCTAAAAAATACTAACTTTTTATCTCTCAATTTAATGTTCCCACAATAATCCCCATTAAATCCATTAAAATATTTGATTGTTAAATTAGCCAAATAAATTGTTCATCTTCCATTCTATTTAGGAATAAAGGGAGAGAAAAATATGAGTTAAATATAACCCTCAAAATTATTAATAATTTATAACAAAATAAAGAGAGAGAAAGGAAGAGAGTGTCTAAAGCATCCTCTCCTTCTCGATCTCTCGTATAATTCGATATATCGTTTTATTGTTTTTGAGAGAAAATATATAGAATTTGTTATTTCTTCTTCTTCTTCTTCTTCTTTCTTCCATCTTCAATTAAAGATATGAACAATGTTCGTGTGAGTTCATTCCCTGATCTTTCCTCTACAATGGGAGATGTTCCCAATTCAAGCGAGGATCCAGTGAACATGGAAGGTAAATCTCTCTTTCAAATGTAAATATTTGGATTTTATCATTAGGTTTATTGTTACTCAATGATGATCATTGTTTGATATGTGTTGAAATTCCGTTTTTAATAATAAAAATGTTTGATTTGTACTTTGTCGATATAATTTATATCTTAGAATGATTTAAACCTTTTTTAGTTTAGAAATTCATTTTGTTGATGATTCGGAATCACTCATTTTTTAAGTTGTTTTTTTCTTATTTCAAGCCTTACAGATACAACGTATTTAAAGGAGTCATTCTGAATTATTTTAGGCTCAAGATTAAATAAACCCATTATATTTATATACATTAATTGGTCACATGTCCCGTAGTGTCTTAAATCGTGAATTTGGTCCCATTGTAACAAGTTTTATATTAAAGTTTTTCTCTTACAAAAATCATATTTCGTGATATAAAAGGTGTATATATTGTATTTTCTCTTGCAGAAATCACAACAAATGTTAAGCTTTTATTAAAGCTATTAAATGATCACAATGAAGCCTCCGAAAAAGGATGTGATCCACGACAAGGACAACGACTAGTAGGGATGATAACAATACTCGACGATGTAAAAGTAAAGATTCAAAAGTTTCAAATCTCATGCAAGAAAAGACCAGTTGAGCTAAGGCGATGCAACACAGATCTCAGGGGTAACCGCCCTACAGGCAAATCCAGCTCTAACGTTCCTATACTAGATGAGAAGGAAAGGATTCGTCGCGACCTTAGCATGAGCTTTGCGGCTCAAAAGAGGCTTGGAGTTATGTGTTCGAGTCTTGGGAAAGAGAAGCAAATCATAGCGAGAGAGTTGTCTAGGAAAGTACAAGAGATCCGAGGGATAGAAGAGCTTCTAAATGATTATAAAGAGCAAAACGAGAAGTTAGTAAAGAAGGTTGAAGTTTGTCGATTTGAACATTCGGATAACGATGATTCGATTAAGTTAAAGTTAGAGGAGGCAAAAAACGAGGTTACAATTGGCAAGAGCTTATTAGTTGGCTTGAAGCAAAAAATGGTTGCTCGAACTAGCCAATGCAAGGAGCTTGAAGAGTTGGACAAAGTTTTTGACAACATTACCACGAAGTTATCAAATTAATGAAAATAGAACAATTGTGAAAATGCAATTAGTTTTCATTAGTTTTTTTTATCTATTTTTTTTGTAAGGGATTAATTTAAAGGTGGTGTAGTGAGCAGAAATTTGTTTACTGAGTTATTTGTATAATTAACGTAACACATAATATAACTTTTTATTATATTAATTTATAAAAATGAAATTTTACAATATATTGTGACAAGTTTATGTTGAAATTTTATAATATTTTTGGCATGCGGTCTACGACCAAAAACATCACACACAAGTATTTCAAAGAGGTATGCAATCCTCTTGAACATACCAATTGCCTTGAAGCCTTGAAGTATATGAAATTGAAAATACATCGAAAACCGACACAACTCATGAGGCTCGTCCACCTTCGACAAAGCCATCAACATACAAAGACACTCACAAACCAAACAAGTGCCCAAACATCGGGACAATGGTCAATCTACCTTTGGCAAAGTCATTAGTAGACTGAAACCAAGGCCGGAACATGCATAGATAACATATACATCAAAGCACGGAGCAAAATACAACTCTAGTATAAACCAACTACTAAGATGTAATCCTCTTTCTAGCACATGCAAGAAATGCCTCATGTAGCATACTGATCAATCTCACGAGGATATCCATCAAAATTATGCTTTGATAAAAAACCAATACATTCTTCTTCTTTTTTGGTAGAAAGGAGAGTCAATGGTTTCCGAGCATCTAGCCGTGCTTCTTATAAATATAAAATGGTTATGTATTCATCACACGGGGATAGCCTTACCCCTAACATCATCAACTAGTAAACATAAAACACACTCCGATGGGACACACAATACATGAAATCTAAGTTCAAAAGAAAAGGTTATATAAGCTAGAAAGTGTGCAACACAATTACCTTCACGGTAAATATTATGAACTTGGAAAACCCAAGCTCTTTGCATAAAGCCTTCACACTGATGTTAGATGTACCAGGCATGAGAGTGGGTGACATCGGGGTAGATTTTTCCCAATACGGAGCATTGCTCGGTGGGAATCCGTTTCAAGGATTACATTCCTACTACCAGATTCCCAAGCTAATTGAAGGCCATGAAAAAAACCCCACAACTCCGCCACTGGAACCGTGCATGTTCCAATATTGCGAACACCTCCCCGTTGACATCCACCTTCATGATTTCTAATTAGGGTTGAGCATCGGTCCAAAACCGCAAAACGCAAACCGAACCGCAAACCGCAAACCTAAAAAACGTGGACCGCAAATTTGCGGTTCGGTTTGCGGTTTGAATCGTACGGTTGCGGTTCGGTGGCGGTTTGAACCGCAATTTGCGGTTTGCTTGCGGTTTTGCGGTTCAGTTGCGGTTTTGCGGTTTGGTTTACGGTTTGGTTTGCGGTTTTGCGGTTTGGTTTGCGGTTTTGCGTTTGGTTTGCGGTTTGGTTGCTATTGGTTACAAAATAATAAACATAGTCATATAGAGTACATGTAAACATCCAAAACGACCAATGACAACATGCCAACATCCAAAACGACCAATGACAACATGCCAACATCCAAAAAGACCAAAATAAAACATGATTCTTTCATACTCCATCGTGCACTAAAACTCCAACTCATGGTTCACCACCTATCAACAAATTGAACAAGACAACAAGCAAAATAAGACCATTGATCAATGAAGAGTCGAAGACAACAAGCAAATCCAAAAAGACAAATAGTTATGGCAACATACCTTTTCACTTGACTTTTCAAATAATAATAGGTCCCTTTTCAATGTCAACTAACGAGTTTAAATCTTCCAACTCTATACACATGAAAATAATAAGCAAAGCAAAGATTGCCATAATCAATATAAGTAGTATAACATTTTATACAATATTATAACTAAGTGAAAATGAATGTTTAAAAGTTAAGTATTACCATGATACATCTTCATCATCTCTTCCTCTTCATCCTCTATATTTTCCTCATCAATAGTGGCATTATTTATGTTAGAGGTAGACCTAATTTTTGCAAATAGCCAATCTTGTGCACAAATAAGACCTTCAATTGTCTATTATAAGAAGATTATTATTAAGAAAAGTTAAACATAATACAACATATTATTACTTATAAGCAACTAACCAACAGTCCATTCCTTGGGATTTAAAGAACTTCTATAGTCATCGAGAGTACGTCCTCCGGTACTGAATGCAGATTCAGATGAAACGGTACTGACCAGGACGACTAGCACATCACGAGCCGTACGTGCAAGGATAGGATATCTTCCTGCATTCACTCTCCACCACCCTAATAGATCAATCATCTTACCTGAAGACCTCGGCTCAATCAAATATGCCTCAAGCTCAGATGTAGCAAATTCACCATCAGAACCGCAATCGTCATCAAGTTGTCCAAATAGTTTTTCAAAAAACGTATTACCTGAGGTAATAAACTCATTGTCTTCATGAAGTCGTAAGAATATTATAAGTAATAATAATATAAGTTTAAAAGTTAAAGGAAGTAATTTACCTCCCCCTCCATGTAAATTAGAACTTGATGAAACTTGAGTACCCGAGTCTTGAGATTGCTGAGTAGTATACAAAACCTTATACTGCTCAAACAATCTAGAAGTGTAGTCCTTAACTTGTTGTGATAATTCTTTACCTTTTTCCACCCCATGTATAGCTCCAAGACCCTTTTCTACCATACGGAACTTTTGTGTCGGATTCAGAATAATAGCAACAAAGATCAACATATTCATCTTCTCCAAAATGCCCCAATACTTATCACATTTTGCCTTCATCTGAATAGCCATGGAACTACAATCAATATCATCACTACTCATCAACTGATTCAACACATCGATGAGGTGACCAATGTGGTAGAAAACATTATTGATCGTCACATAAGATGATCCTGACACATCTTTAGTGAACTTATCAAAACTCAACTAAAAACTTCACAAGAAGCTCAATCTTCTTCCACTCATCTGTAGTAATAGCCCCTAAGCAATCATCATTACCTCCTCTTGGATTATTAATCCGGTCAAAAACAAACTTGTATTTCAAAGCAACATCAAACATCAAATAAGTGGAGTTCCATCTAGTAGCTACGTCAAGGACTATCTTCCTTTTGCATTCAATTTTCAACCTTTTAGCTTCTTCTCTAAACACATGTAGTCTAGCAGGAGAGTACCTTACATACCGGACAATGGATCTCACTTTTTCAACACAAGTCATATGCAACTTCAAACCATCATTCACAATCAAATTACCAATGTGAGCTACACATCTCATATGCATGTTATGTCCACTGTAAATGCATGATCCATTTGCTACAGTCATTTCTTTCAAGGTATCACACATCACATCATTAGAACTAGCATTATCAACAATGATGGTAAACAACTTAGCATCTAAACTCCATGCTCTCAAACAATCATCAATCCCTCTAGCAAGTGATTCACCCCTATGACTAGTTATCTGACAAAAATTCAATATCCTCCTCTGCAAATTCCATTCATTATTAATAAAATGAGTAGTTACAACCATGTAGTTAATTCTTTGAACTGAAGTCCATGTGTCAGTAGTCAAACTAACTCTTTGGCAATTCTTCTTCAACCAACCATGCAATGCAACCTTTTCATTCAAGTACACTTCAAAACAATCTCTAGAAACAGTGTGATGCGAAGGTACTTTAAATATAGGACAAGTAGTATCAACAAATCTTTTAAAACCACATTTTTCCACTTGCCTAAAAGGCAATTCATCAAGAATAATCATTTCAGCCAAAGACTTCCTAGAATCATCTTGATTTAGCACCCAACTCTTTACTTTACATTGTCCACTTTCAACAATTTCTTCCAAGACAATTTTAGATTGGGTACCTTTACTTTTGTTGGCCGGATTTTCTACACATCTCCCAAGATGACCAGTCAGATTTGATGTGCAATTAGTCCTTTGTTCAGCTGCAAACGTCTTGCCACAATGGATGCACTCGGCCCTTAACTTTTGATTCTCATCACGGTATTGTTTGTAGTGATCCCAAAACAGCCCTTTTCCCTTTGTCCTCTTAATTACCTCGATGTAAACTCTATTGACATCACTTGGTGTTGGAGTTGGTGCAATGGAACTTGGTGCCGATGGAGTTGGTGTGGTACTCGGTGGTGGTAGGTTCGTTGACGGAGGGAACATCACTTCTTCATTCTCATCATCAGGATGATAAGAATTTGTTGATGTATCCGAAGCAGAAGCGGTTGGAGAAGATACTCGAATTCTTTTGGCGGTAGATTTCTTCCTTCCTCTTTGTACTTGGGAACTCGACATATATTCAAAAACAACATGAGCAGTCAACAATCAAAGAATCAACCACGATATCACGGGATCCAAAGAATCAACCACGATAGCACACAAGCAACAAAAAGCAACATAATTTATATAAGATAGAAGAAGCTATAGCACACAAGCACGAGAATTTAAATAAGCTATATCACACAAGCAACAGAAGCTATAGCACACAACCTGCAACAAAAGCAATTGAGAAGAGAAGAGACTCACAGTGAAAGAGAGAGTCAGACTGGCGAGGAGGCGGAGGAGGCGACTGGCGACTAGCGAATGGGGCGGAAGAAGGCGAATGGGTCGGATTGGGCGACTGGCGAATGGCTCAGAGGGTGGCGAATGGGTGGAACTGGGCGACTGGCGACTCGGTTGTTGGGCGGCGACTGGGTGGCGACGAAGCTGCTAAATCGCGTTCCCCTTTCCTGAATGTGTGAAAGAGAGAGTCAAAGAAGCTTAGCAGCCAGCCCTAATCGCGTTCCCCTTTCCCTAATGTGTGAAAGAGAAGCTACTAACTTTATTTTTTTTAATAAAACGCACCGTTGCGGTTTGCGGTTCGGTTGACAAATCGAACCGCAAACCGCAAAACACAAAATGTCGGACCGCAAACCGAACCGATTGAGTGCGGTTTGGTTGCGGTCCAAACCGCAAAATGCGGTTCAGTGAACCGAACCGCAATCTGCTCAGCCCTATTTCTAATGACACAACCAGCCGTTCCACTCACTTGAACTACGCCATCAGTATTGATCTTTATCCATCCTTGTGGTGGTGGAGTCCATGAGATATTGTTGAAGATGACAAATTACGTGTAGCACTATTATGCCTTTTATTTGCTTGAAATGTTGCATAGTATGACAAATTCCGCATTGTTTGGCACTAAAATATCGTCCAAGATCATTCGATTCCTTCACTTCCAAATGTTCCAAATGCTTTGTGCAAATATATCACACCAAACATAATTGTAATTAAAGCAACTAGGGTTAATATGTTACCTCGAATCCATGTGCTAAATGGCAACTCAAAGAAGCCGTTGACCATGGATGTTGTGTTAAGATCATCCCACATCCACTTCACCGTTGAGCAGTCCCGAAACAAGTGAATGAGATCCTCTGGGCTTCCGTTACATACTTTTCAGCCTTGATCCATTGTAAGATGACGTCGATACCTCTCAAAATTTGTTAAGCACCCACCACATAAAAGCTTCCACAAAAGAACTCTTCCACTTTCCTGTACCTTCAACTTCTGGATCCTACTAAACAGATTCCGATCCACAAACTGATAAGTATGGGGGTATAAGAAGACATCCAGATCCAATCGTATACACACCCCGGTTTCGAGAAAGACCATGAGTAAGAATCTGTCTTTGATGTGTCAATAGTAAGAGAAGCAAGACATCTCCTAAACTCCAAAGGCAGCACTTATGCGAGGTCCAACCATCGCTAACCACCATTAGCGTCCCATAAATCTCTAACAGAAAGTTGTTCCTCCATAACATTAAGCTTTCTTGTTGCCACGTCCTTGAGAGATCCCAAAGTAAGTCAATTGTCAGTCCATAATTTTGTATGAATACCATCTCCAATAATCATCTTAATATGTGGGACAACCATGTGTATCCCCTTGATGATAGCATTCCATCCCTGCGACTTAGACCGAGAAGAGATTTTGGAAGCATAAAAATATTTTGCCGACACAATTTCTATCCACATAAGTTTAGTTTTTGTAAGATATCTCCATGCTAGCTTCCTTGCAAAAGCGCGGTTCAAAACGTAAGCCTTAATAATCCCTAATCCTCCATTATCACGGGATTTGCACAACTAATCCCTCTTCACCAAATGCATCGTTGTATTCCCAGCACTACTTCCCCATATAAAGTCCCGACAACATTGGTCTATTTTGTGAGCTACACTCGTAAGGATAATGATCGTGGACATGATATATTGTGGAATAGTCAACAAAATCGATTAGGTTAGCGTAACCCGCAATGTGAAGCTTAAAGTACGTCTCTTCCATCCGTTTAATTTGGCGTACATCTTATTCAAAATAAACTCAAAGTCACAACCCCTTACTCTACCTTGTAGGATAGGCATACCTAAGTACCGCCCAAGTTCTGAACTAGCAACGACCCTGCTCAACCGTTGGATACGACCCTTTAGGTCCTCCAACACATTTGGAGAAACATACAGCCGTGATTTGGCCACATTAACCTTCTCACCAGAAGCCATACAAAAACGCTTAATAATTCTCATCACCACCCGAACTTGTGTACAAGATGACTCCGCAAAAAAAAGTTAAATTGTCCGCGAAGAACATATGTGATATAGGGGGTCCGTTCCTAGACAAACGAATCGGAAGCCAATCTCTGCAATGCACCGCCTGTTGAATAAGATGGCTTAGCCTCTCTAGACAAATGACAAACAGATAAGGTGATAATGGATCACCATGCCTTAAGCCCTTATCCGGTATGAACTGGTTAGCTACCTCTCCATTCCATTGAACATGCATTGTAGGAGACGAGATACATTCAATAATCATAACAATCCAATCTTCCGGGAACCCAACCCACCTTAGAGAGTCAATCACGAAATCCTAATTAAGGCGATCATAAGCTTTCTCAAGATCAAGCTTCATGATCATCCACTTATGTCCCGATCTCTTATGTTTAACAAAATGGATAATTTCCTGCATAAGAATAACATTGTCCTAAATAAGTCTCCCCGGAATGAAACTTCTTTGAGTAGGACCAACAATATCTCCAATCACCCCTTGCATCCGTTGCACGAGCACCTTAGTAATAATCTTATAAAGAACTTGACACAAGGCAATCGGTCAAAACTGAATAATACGTTCCGAAGAGCCTACTTTTGCAATCAAACAAATAAGCGTATCATTGAGACCTTCCGGGAGATGTTTTGTAGCAAAAAACTTTCTAACCTCAGCAATAACCGAACTTCTCACAATATTCCAGCAATGTTGATAAAACACCGGTCGGAACCCATCTAGCCCCGAAGCCTTATACTTACCCATGGACTTAACTGCCTTCCAAACTTCCATACCATTCAGTTCAACTCTTACCATGTAAGTAAAACCAAGACATTCTTGAGATACCAAAAGTAGTAGACTATAGTAAAGAAAGTGTATATCCTAGATCTTCTCGTCCAACTCTTACCATGTATAGTGTGAATCAACCAACCCCGTTCCTCTGATCCGATGGTGATATCTCCATGAATCCCGAAGTCCGCACCAACCGGTCTCCAAACCTCACGTGCATATGTGCAACCAAAAATCAAGTGGTCGTGAGACTCACTCTCGCTCATGCACTAGCTACAATGTTTTTTATGCGCTTTGTTAGTAGAAAATGCATAAAAACATTTTGTTACTTGTATACGCTTGAACTAATAAAACACTATGTTTGAAGTGACAATACACAATATTCAAACTAAATATACCCAAATTTTGAAATAATATTATAAAAGTTCATACTTTTATGGTTATGATTATTAGAATCATTTTATTAGTTCAAACATTTTATATTATTAGTTCATGCATTATTTTGAACTTATGAACAAAATTTATAAAGCTGTATGAATTATTAGTACAATATCATATGAACTAACATAACAAACAATTTGAACAAATTCTACAAAAAAAAATTGAACGAAAAAAGTGCCTCTTAGAAAAAGGAGAAGAAAGGGTAAAATGGAATAAAAAATTCAAAATTTTATACTATTAATTTAAAAATGTGTGAACGAAAATGTATAAAAATTAAGCGAAAAAATGTAAAAAATAATGACTATTATAACAAACAGTTTAAACTAATTGAACAAAAACATCAACCATTAGAACAAACATTTTGAACCAAAAGAACAAAACAAATTCTCGCTACACCTTTTAAAAATGACAAAATTGTCACCGCGTCATAAAATTTTATAACAGATTTTTAAAAAGACAAATTGTTGCATGAAATTCATATCATATAATAAAAAAAAGTCACCGCACTGTCCATAAATCATTAAATAACGGGGCATAATCTAAACAGTTGAATCAGGTGCTTCAATAGTGAAACATGTTCTGTAACTCCGCATTGAAAATTACGCTCTATACCTGAACCGGTCAAAGAAAAACACTCTAACCGCCCCTCTTTATGACTTTATAATACAAAATTTAAATAAATAATGCTATAATCGGCCCATAATATATTAACAATAATTTCTAAAATTTCCATATATTATACATATGATTTTTTTAAGTAAATACCATAATTATATAAACATTAATAAAAGTTACCAAAATAATAAATAATTTAGGTGAGCGTCTTATTTGATTATACTTTAGCATTAATAAAAGTAATAAGATGTGTTTATCTAAAAGAATATACTGTTTTTCTCTCAAAATATCTAAATCTAAATTAAGAGATCAAAGAACATATAAAATAATATTTTTTATGTTTTACTGTGATATATATATTAGATTTACTACTAACATAATTTTACTTTATCAGAGTCAAAACCCATTTATCCTCCTATCAAAAAAAACCCATTTATCCGTTACGGACAAAGGTCATTTGTCCGTCACGGACAAATGGACATAAAAATAAATGCGCTAAATAGCATGTACATACATTTATTAATCAGGAAAACGATATTTTCTCTTCATCATCTCGTATCTGATCTACCTGTTCTCTTCTCTCACCGCCGCTCACCCATTGTTCCCTTCTCTCGACAGTCTCGCCGCCGGCAGCCATTTTCGCGCTCCAACTTTGGTGATCCTACTCCGATCGGTGAGTCTATCTCTCTGTTCTATCTTTCTTTCCCACTTAATCCCATCAAGACGGGGTAGACGATGCATCCGTATCGTCTCCTAGGTCTCCAGCAGGCCACCTTCTTCCTTTATCTAGTAATACTCACCATTCTCTTATGATGGATGATTGGAAAAATGTGTATTTTGAATGAGCAGGTGAAAGGAAATAGTGTATGCATAAATCGGATATCAAGGAGAGTGTTTGACGAAGTGGACTTTAGGAAGTAGGTCAACTAACGGTGTCGTATCGCACGGCGCCATAGCCAGGTTTATCTTGCTCCGAATTAGTGCAAGCTAGATTTTTTATGCCTCATTGCAATGGTTGGCTTTATTGGCTGTTGTGTTCTTTTGTAGGGTTTTGGGGCTGACTAGTGAATGGCTTGGAGATTGACCTCAAAAAGGGTTAGTTGTGTTTGTTCATAGCTCTCATGTTCAACGAGCTTAATTTGACGAATGCTTTCATGTTTTAGTCTTGATTTGTTTAGTGTACTAGTTCAGCTTTCTTCTCATCTTCTTCTCCTGTGTAGCTGCAACTAGAATGTTGTGAAAATATTTCCTTACTAACCTATCCTGTAGAATGAGGAGGAGTTTGCTAGTTGCCTTTGGCATGGTAGAATGTGATAGCTTACAAATAAGCTTCAGTTGAATTAACTACCCATGATAATTGAAGCAACCACCCATGATTACCAGACTGAGTTTGTACTGAACATATTGTGCATTTGATTACAAAGAACTAAATACAGAATATCTTTAGATACAATTTCTATTCAACAGTCTTATCTACTTGTTACTTTGCTTAGTACTTCATACTGAATTGCTTCTTTGAATTGGCTGAAACTGTGTACTTCTTAATCCTTCTGCTTGAAGAAGGATGTGAAAGCTATCAAATTTGTTCACAACTTCACATTTCATGTATTTGTCAGGGTGTATTAAAATTGAAGTCCAAGTTAGCCTCTTTATAATTACCTGTTTGGATCTGAAAACTAGCAGTGAAATTCTTTTGAGAAAATTTCCTTTCCTATTGTTTTTGTTTCTTGAGATGAAGATTGAAATTAGTGTCATTGACGAGAATGAAATATATTAATAATTTTCTACCATCTTTTGTTCATAGGGTATTCGAGTGTTTCGGTCTGCAAAATTTACACCTTTTCTTTCCGAAGATGTAACAGTATCAAGAGTTTACACTCGAGATGCTGCAGAGTATGGGTTCACTTCAGCCACATCCTCCAGAGGTGATTAAGTTTTAATGTGATTAGATGCTGCCTCTATATTGTGTGCAGTAAGGTTCATTTATGATTTATGACACTTTCTATGGCCAGGCACTGCTGGTTAAATTGCTACTCCTCACACTAGTTTATTACTGTTCTCCTCCAAGAGATAACTGAACCTGATCATCTGAATTCCGTCCAGCTATAGAGAAATCCATAAAAAAAATACCGTGTTCTGTATTCATCCAATAAATTGCATATCAAATAGCTATTTCCATCCCGGATTAAGTTATTCTGTATTGAACACAGTCAAATGATGAGACTATGGTCCCATATGATAATATTTCTATCTTTTATTTCTCCCAGCTGTACCATCAAATCTGATGGGCTTTAAATTTAGCACTATGTATTAATTTAATAAGGAGAAACACCCCTACCCTAATTACTATAGGCAGCGTTTTGTGTTTCCGTTCCCATACCATACCCTGTTTCAAATTGAATTCCGTTCTGGATAACATTGGATGAGACTTATAAATTTGGTCTCCTGCCATTGATCTTGTATTCAATATTTCCTTTTGTGGGATTGCCTCAAAATTCGCATATGCTACTTTTAAAACAATGACAATTGACGAGAGCTATCAATTTGTTAAGCTGCCATTGATCATATATTCACTATGTCATTTGCAGGGTCGCCTCAACAGGCACAGATCCTATGTCTTGGCAAATATAGTTCATTGACAAGACAGCCTTTCATAAGGTAAAGAAATAATGCATGGTTTCTATTATTTTTTTAAGGCACCTATAGGATTGCAACGTTGATATGGAAATTGACGATCGAATATATGTTTCACGCATGCTAATCTAAAATTACAGCTTCAGTAATTTATCTCTAGTCCGAATTTGTATATTTTATGAGATGTTGCAGATGTATGTATGTTTATCAACATATTGTCATATGTATAGGATTTTGTCCTTAGTCCAAAATTTTCAAGTATTTAATAATTGAATATTTTTTTACATAAAAAAATTGATAGGCCTAAAGATTATGTCATTGTCATATTTTTGAAAACCAAGGCGTTGAGATTTGACTTAATTTTACTAATTTAGCTTGTTTTGACCTTTGAATTAGACTTAGAGATTCTTTGGGAATATCTTTTCTTTATATTTATCTATTTTTATAGATCATTCTATGGGAGTGCCCTACTGCTGGATAAAAAAAGTGATGGATCATTTGGGTTAAAAGCTGTGAAAAGAGACAAGTATGTGAAGAGGGATAAAACACAAGCACCGGTTGAAGCTCCATATACTCCTCCTAAATTGACAAGGAGTCCAAAGTCTTCATCTGATAGAACGGTTGAAATATTTGAAGGCATGACTGTTGTTGAGCTTTCTAAGCGCACTGGAAAATCAATTTCAACTCTGCAGGATGTTATGCTAAATGTGGGAGAGAAAGTTGGTTCAGAGTTTGACCCTCTAACTCTTGATGTAGCTGAGCTAGTAGCAATGGTATGTTCTCTGTGACGTCCTATCTGCATGTATGTACTTTTAATTTAGATAAATAGTTGGGATATTATCTATCATTAACTGAAATCAAGCTCCACAAGGTGTGGAGAAAGTTTAGTAGATTAACTGTATTAAGCCCTTGGACCATGATCAGAGATTCAGAGCTAACCTCACAAAAATATGAGAGAGGCCATCTAGCATCATTATAAAGTATATCCAGATAAGAAAGAAAAAAAACCCCATGATGAAGGCATGTAATATGAGACACAACCTACTATGTACAAAAGGTTTCGACTTTGATGAATTGCACAATTCACTATTTTTATGTTTCTCCTGTAGATAATTGTTCAATGATATAAAATGCAGCTAGTCAGCTATTATTTTTAAGTGTAAACATTAGTTTAAATCTGAAGTGACATTGGCTCTGTCCATGTTTGCAGGAAGTTGGTGCAAGTGTCAGGAGACTGCACACTAATGAAGGTGGTGAAATGCTACCACGGCCTCCTGTTGTAACAGTAATGGGTCATGTTGATCACGGCAAAACCTCTCTTTTAGATGCTTTGCGTCAGACATCCTTGGCAGCAAGAGAAGCAGGTGGTATAACTCAGCATCTCGGTGCATTCGTGGTCAGCATGCAATCGGGGGCATCCATCACATTCCTCGACACTCCAGGTCATGCTGCCTTTAGTGCAATGCGAGCAAGAGGAGCTGCGGTGACTGATATCGTGGTTTTAGTAGTAGCTGCAGATGATGGGGTAATGCCCCAAACTCTAGAAGCCATGTCCCATGCTAAAGCGGCTAAAGTACCTATAGTTGTTGCCATAAATAAATGTGATAAACCCGGTGCCAACCCTGAAAGAGTCAAAGTCCAACTTGCTTCAGAGGGTTTGCCTTTGGAGGAGATGGGCGGAGATGTACAAGTGGTTGAAGTATCAGCAACCCAAAAAACTGGATTAGATAATCTAGAGGAGGCTTTACTTCTTCAGGCTGAGTTAATGGAATTAAAGGCACGTATTGACGGACCCGCACAAGCATATGTGGTTGAAGCAAGGCTTGATAAAGGACGGGGGCCGTTGGCAACTGCTATAGTTAATGCAGGTACACTTTGTTGCGGGAAGCATGTAGTTGTTGGTGCTGAGTGGGGTCGAATAAGGGCTATAAGAGATGTGTTTGGAAAGTCAACTGAAAAGGCAGGACCTGCTATACCTGTGGAGATTGAGGGGCTTCGAGGTCTTCCAATGGCAGGAGATGACATTGTTGTTGTTGAGTCCGAGGAGAGAGCTAGAATGCTAAGTGCTGGGAGAAAGAAGAAGTTAGAGAAAGACAGACTTCTAAAGATTGAAGAGGAAAGGTGTGAAACTGAAGATCCACTTGACGAAGCATCCGAAAGAGTTGAATTGCCATTCATTGTGAAGGCAGATGTACAGGGAACTGTTCAAGCGGTAGCAGATGCTTTGAGAAGTTTAAATAGTCCACAGGTATGGTTACTTTCCACTAATTGATGACATTAGTTATTTAACCTTTTGACTAACAGATGATGCCTAGGTTCTTGTATAATTTCAAATTATGATTTTGTTAATTGCATCTGTTATGCTATCCTATTTGACACATTTTGTAATCACTTGCAGGTCCTGGTGAAAGTAGTCCATGTCGGAGTTGGTCCTATATCCGAGTCTGATATTGGATTGGCACAAGCCTGTGGTGCTTGTATCGTTGGATTCAATGTGCGCAATCCTCCGAGTTCTGTCAGCAATGTAGCTGCTCGTGCCAGCATAAAGGTATATTTCTGCAACTCATAAGCTGTACTATTCTTATGCAGAAAGGATCATACGCTGAGCATAAAAGTGCACAAGTATATAAACACATGTGAATAAGTCGTACATAAAAGTGTATATATTGTAAACAATGCACTTTCCAAAATAGCAAAATTGCAGATTGAAAAGTGCACATTTAGGCTCCGTTTGGTCAGTATATAAAGTAAAAGATTAAGATTATGAGAATTAAAAGGGACAAATAATTCTCGTAATCTCGTTTGGTAAGGGAATGAAGGAGATTGAAGGAGTTAGATTATGGAGATTAAGAGAATTAAATTATCAGAATTTTGTAATCCTATAAAACTTTGATTATAAGGATTATAAGTATTATTGAGGCTAAAATCTCACTTTTATCCCTCTTCTGCTTTTCATCATTTAACACGTATTTTTTCATAATTTTATCCACACTCATATTCCGTCATCATCATCTTCATCTGCGTAATCATACGTTACCAAACGGCCCTTAGTGAAAAAGTTAACTTTTTTCAGTACAAAAATAGGCACATACGTCACAGTTTTATGCACTCTTTGCTCACACAACTTACTGTCATCACCGGGATCTTATTCTTATCTTATGAAACAAATCCCAAATATACAGAACTTGATTTCTAAAATAATTTGCCTTCCATATGGTTTCAGATAATGTTGCACCGAGTGATCTATCACCTTCTAGAGGACGTAGGCAATCTGATTGTAGAGAAAGCCCCTGGAACTCCGGAAACTCAAATATCCGGGGAGGCTCAAGTGCTTAATATCTTTGAGATCAAGGGAAGAAGCAAAGCCAAAGGCGAAGATTTCAAGATTGCTGGGTGTCGGGTAATAGACGGGCGGGTATTCAGGTCATCCACCATGAGACTATTGAGAAGCGGAGAACTCATGTTTGAGGGCCCTTGCCTTTCACTCAAACAAGAGAAACACGACGTCGAAGCAGTTGTCAAGGGGAAAGAGTGTGGACTAGTGCTCGAGGGCCATTTTGATTTTCAAGTCGGCGACGTTATTCAGTGTTTGGAAGAAGTAAAGAGGAAGCCCAAGTTCATCTCGTCCGACAACGGCGCCGTTCGGATCGAATGCTGATCTTGGGTAAGAGTGTTTCAGTGTTTGGAAGAAGTAATGAGGAAGCCCAAGTTCATCTCGTCCGACAACGGCGCCGTTCGGATCGAATGCTGATCTTGGGTAAGAGTGTTTTTGTTGTTCATTAAAGTTAGCCATTTTTAGTCATATATTTTTTTGGCCAACAGATGAAATGCAGTTTTGTGTTACAAATTTATACTATATTGGGCAAGGAGCCTATAGGTTTTTATAAACATCATTACCAATGATTGTCAGAATAATAAAGCATTTAGATTAGTTTTGATTAAGAATGTATTAATTGATGTTGTTCTTTGATAATTACAGCTTGAAATATGCATTACATTCGACTTAGCGACAACGATTAGAGCCCGTTTGGTTCCAACTCCGGAAACGGAAAGGGAAAGAAAACGAATTTAGTCCATATCCTTATTCATGAAATTTATGGAATCATTCCTTGTGTTTACATGCAAAATGCACTTGCATCCCCCATATTTTGTTACCCTATGGATATCAAAATAATCAAATTCAACTTTCAAATCACACGGAATGATTCCAAAAACTTTCATGAACAAGAGTATATATATGGACTAGATTCGTTTCCATTCCGTTTTCGATTTCGGAGTTTAAACCAAACGGGCCCTTAAAGTTTAAAAAAGGAAAAAAAAACACATTTTCGTAATAAATTGCATTACATTCGACAACTTAAAATCACCTTATTGCATGCTACACCCAATAATCGTAAGAATTACAAAAACAACCCTTAATTTTCCAAACTTTCAAATTCATCCACAATTTCACTTCACTTCCAGCAGACCCTCGAGCGCCGTCACAAACTTCGCCATAGCATCCACCGACAAACACACCGGCACCATCTTACCATCCTCTCCTGTAGCATTTCTAAACGCTATAAAATAACTTCCGATATGCGGCACTGACCCGTTATCAGTCGGGCCACCATAAACGGGCTTCCCCCACCCGAAGTCCAAGCCCGAAAATCCGATTCTCGAAATATCAGAGATGAGATAAGTGTGCGCCACCGTGAAGTGTGGCCGACCTCGAATCACCATGAGGTCAGCAACTGACCTCATGTACTCCTCCGTAACACTATCCTTCGCAGCTTTCACTTTCTCTAAAGTGTACCCGAGTGACCCGGCCCGTATCTTTCCCGCTGGAGCTACAGCAGCCGGAAAAGCGCAGGCGTTGCCGTAATACCCGGATGGGAGTGGCGGGTCAAACTTATGGCGAGCGTTGACCGCGAATGCCACGCGGACTTCCTCGGAGTCGTTGAGTTCTAGGGCGGCTGTACGACAATGCCATAGACAGGCGGTGAGGATCTCGAAGTTGGAGCAGCGTTGGAGGTTACCTGGCACGTGGCGGCGGAGGGCGGTCATTTCTTTTGGGCCGAACAAGAAAGAGTGGTACACCATGCCGGAGAGATCAATGTCGTGGTCATCGTCGTCGGAGTTGGGGATTTCGTCGTATTCGCGAAGGGCGCACGTGACTTGTGGCGGGTCACGTGCGTTGAGGAGCTCGCGTTTCCAGACGGGGAGGATTGACGGCGTTTGGTGACCACGCGCAAGCTCGGTGACGGCGGTTAGGAACTGCATCAGACCGCTTGCGTCTGTCATCGTGTGGTTGCCGCTTAGGGCCACAATGAATCCTCCACATAGAAGACGAGTCACCTTTTTTTAATGTAATAAAAATACAATTCTTATTAATGAAACAAACAAATTTTGAAAAGAACTTATATAGCATCATAATACGGAATTTGACTGAATTTTAACATTATTTAGGGTGAGAAAAAAAAAATGCATTTCACACGTTTGAATGCGTTAAATCCAGCGACAACTATAACATAAGTGCGTTTCTTGAGCAGTATGTATGCGCTTTATGAGTCGCATATTGGTGCATCTTACAAGACACATTTGTGCATCTAATGAGCCGCATATTGGTGCATCTTACAAGACACATTTGTGCATCTAACAAAAAACAAGATGTATATATTACCAAAAATAATATATGCAACGTATGATATGCAATATGTGTGCCACATAAGGAGCATATGCGTTTTATAGTATGCACATGTCTAGCATGCACCATCAAGCGTAATTTGATCTGAGTCAAACCACGTTCCATAATTATTATTTCTCACCTCCCGACTCCGCTCGCACCGGAATACGTCCTATATGTATGAAAATGATTAAAATAAGAGCGAATCTTGTGGGCGGCTAAAAAAAACATATTTTAATCGTTGAATGTGTCATATCCAAGACAAGCGCATACATGAGACTTACGTACGCCTCTCAAGATTCATCCATGCGCCTAACAAGGCACATGTTATGCATGTGCATCACACGTATGCGATTATGCGTATCTTGTTATATACGTATGTGCGCCTTATGAGGCGCACACGTCTGATATGCACCATGATTTTGGTCGTGAATTTGAACTAAATTAACATTTTACAATCATTATTATATTTCTCACCTACCGATCCGTTCTCACTGAAATACGTATATATATCGAAGATAAGACTAACCTGCATGGTGAACAAAGGGCAATCAAGAACACCTTTCATGTTCTTAACCTTATTGTAAAGCAATTCATTAATGCACGGGAAAGGTGGTTGAAGCGAGCCTTCTCCGAATTGCTCAAGCCGGACATCGGCATCCGCCTCGACAAACACCACACCTTCCGCCGTGCAATTTACCATCAACTTCCTTGCAGGACCCTCCTTGAGTCGGCCCGCCCATGGGTAGTAATACACCAACGCCTCCGCCAACGCCGCCTTTATCGCCTTCACCGGGTCCTTATATTTCACACCCTCCGCTACTTGCTGTGCCGCCGGGTAGAACTTGACCATCGATTGCTGAAACCGAAGCCCATCCTGATCATCGACGTCAGAAAGTGGCTTGAGCTCGGTCGGAGTGGGCCGGGCCGGGCTCACGAGCTCGGGCTCACTCCTGCGAACGTTGAATACGAGGTTTGAGTCGGATGCAACCATTTTTAGTTTTGGGAGATTATTCATGTAATCATGTATTTATATACAAATTAATACTCGATAAGACTCTAACTTGGTTTTGAAAAGAATATTATATTTTAATCAAAAAATAAAGCCAACAATACCTCTAACAAATCTCTAATTAATTTTTCATGAAAATATAATCATCCTTTTATATTTTAAACATAAAAAATAAAAATTAAAATTAAAACAAAAAGAAAAATTAAAACAAAAAGAAAAGCTAAAAGAAAAAGAAGGAAACAATACATATAATCTTCCAATTAACTACCATAAGAGATAAAGGTCATTTTTATTTATGTTTTCAATTAATAAAAAATATAATTGAATGAAAATATTAAATGAAACATTAAATTATAAATGTGCTTTGTTTATTGTCATAAAGTCTTGATATGAAATATTTTCTTTTGAGATTATTGATGTAAAAGTGTCTTTTTAGTATCACAAATATCACAAATATAAAGTAGGCTCCTATAATTTTTCAATTTAAAATAATGATAATATTGATGTGGTACAGTCTTTTTAAAAAAATTTAGAAGAGATCTAGTTTGTATTCATAAAAACATTATAGCCTTGTTTATATTCACTGTTACAATAATAACCCGCAAACCACTTTTACTCAAGTATAAAGCTTTTTTTCCGTTACGGAGGCACGCAGTGATATGCATCGTTGATATGTTTGATTCAATTGTCCAGATTTGTCTACATTATTTAATGAATTCTGGGAGCCCCTGAGATTTGTAATTATAGGAAGTTCAGACAACAATTTTGTCCTTTTGAAAATTTGTTTTTTAAAAGAGAGGAAAGTGGTGACAATTTTGTAAGTTTTATGAAAAAACTTTAACCATTATTATCTCATTTCACATCTTAGTTCAATTCGTTCAAACTGTTTGTACTAATGGTATATATTTTTGTTCAACTAGTTCAAACTATATGTTCTTATTTTTTTTTTAACAATTTTTTCGTACAAAATTTTATACAATTTTGTTCAAACATTTTTCAAATAATAGTATTGAAAATTTGAACATTTTTATTCTAGTTTTCCAATCTATTCTTTTAGTTCAAATTGTTTGTTCAAGTGGTTCATATTTTTGTTAAATTAGTTCAAACTACTTGTTCAATTACTTCTTACTTTGTACACTTTTTTCGTTCAAAATTTTTAGACACTTTATCCTCCAAAGCCTTAGAGAGATCGGATTCCCTAAGCCCTTTATCCTCCTGATCAAAGCCTGCATTACCACTGCCTCATACACTAACAACTTCAATGGCTCTCTAAAGGGATATTTTAAGGTTACTAGAGGTCTAAGGCAAGGTTGCCCGCTCTCTCCTCCTCTCTTTCTGATTGCTATGGAGGATCTCTCTTCTATGATCATATCAAATACCACCGACCCAAACTTTAATGTTGTAATAGCTAGGAAATCCGAATTCTAATTAATGTTGATTAACTTAATCATTAATAGTAATTGACCCATAACTCACGAAGATTGCGTAAGTGATAAGCATGAGTCCCACCTTTATGTTCTTGGCGTAATTTTGGGCTTATGGGAAATTTTTCACTTTTTCTCCCAGTAATTAATTTTACCCTCCGGTGTTATTTGGAGCATTTGGGAGCTCCAATTAATAAAAATGTAGTTGAGAGAACTGATCAGGACATCGAATATGTCCTAGATATGAAATAACATGGAAATACAAAACGACCAAAAAAATCGTTATTTCGTTTCTTAACGGCTAAGAAGACGGCTTAGGAATCCAACTAGCCTGGTCTCTCTCCTCTCTCTATCTCCTTTGTACCTTATAATTGCATTGGTTGTAGTCCCTCTATGTACATTCTCCCCTTTGCTATACGTTGTCAGCTAAGTGGGCTTTAAGTAATTGGGCTAAGATATAATAAGGCCCAACAAAGTAGATGCATACTTAATTGTTTTTTTTTGCAATTCATTATTAACTAACAAGTTTTAACGTACAACAACATGAAACTGGACAAATCAAATTAAAAAAGGAAAATAAAAATATACATTTTCATAATAACTTACATTATATTGAACAACTTACGAAAAACAACCCATAGTTTTCCAAACTTTCAAATTCATCCACAATTTCACTTCACTTCCAATAAGCCCTCGAGCGCCGCCACAAACCTCGCCATAGCATCCACCGGCAAACACACCGGCACCATCTTACCATCTTCTCCTTTAGCATTTCTAAACGCTATAAAATAACTTGCGATATGCGGCACTGACCCGTTATCAGTCGGGCCACCATAAACGGGTTTCCCCCACCCGAAGTCCAAGCCCGAAAATCCGATTCTGGAAATATCCGACACGAGATAAGTCTGCGCCACCGTGAAGTGGGGCCGACCTCGAATCACCATGAGGTCAGCAAGCGACCTCATGTACTCCTCCGTAACACTATCCTTCGCAGCCTTTACTTGCTCTAAAGTGTACCCGAGTGACCCGGCCCGAATCTTTCCGGCTGGAGCTACAGCAGCCGGAAAAGCGCAGGCGTTGCCGTAAAACCCGGATGGGAGTGGCGGGTCAAACTTATAGCGAGCGTTGACCGCGAATGCCACGCGGACTTCCTCCGAGTCGTTGAATTCTAAGGCGACTGTACGACAGTGCCATAGGCAGGCGGTGAGGACCTCGAAGTTTGAGCAGCGTTGGAGGTGATCTGGCACGTTGCGGCGGAGGGCGGCGATTTCTTTTGGGCCGAAGAAGAAGGAGTGGTATACCATGCCGGAGAGATCAACTTCGTGGTCATCGTCGTCGGAGTTGGGGATTTCGTCGTATTCACGCAGGGCGCACGTGACTTGTGGTGGGTCACGTGCGTTGAGGAGCTCACGTTTCCAGACGGGGAGGATTGACGGCGTTTGGTGACCACGCGCAAGCTCGGTGACGGCGGTTAGGAACTGGACCAGACCACTGGCGTCTGTCATCGCGTGGTTGGCGCTTAGGGCGACGATGAATCCTCCACATAGAAGACGAGTCACCTTTTTTAATGTAATAAATTTCACATTATGAGAAACAAACAAACAAATTTTATATATATTATATAAGCAAACTTCTAAAATTAGAAATCGAGCAGTTTGTTAAATATTCTCTTCCACGTCGTTTGCTGTTGAAATTGGATTATTAATAATAATAATAATAAATTAATTAATTAGGATTTTTAATACAAAAAATCACAATTTTAAACTTTTACCCAGCATAGTGCATAAAGCCAACTTTTTTTTTTTTTTTTCATTCGTTTGAAATTCATTATTCTTGCTTACAAAAAAATGTTTTTAAAGGTAGGGTTGTGAGGAATTTTTTGAGAAAATAGTAAATATATCCATTTTGTTTGATTATTTATTTTAATAATTTAATAGAATTTGATTATTTCATCTTATGATATCATTTTGAATATACATACTAGATTAAATCACTATGTTCATAAACACTCTTTAGAAAACCGTTAACAGATATAATAAATAATAATAAAAATATCTTTTTATGATATGAAAACAATAAATAAGTTCATAAAAAGAGATTTAATTTTGAAAAAACAGCAGGAATTTTTTTGAAACGAATAAAAAAAACTTGCTATTAGCAGGAAAAGAAAAACGAATAAAAAAACTGAGCCTTGTCGTCGCTACAGAATGAATTACGCGACGGAAGTTTGTAATTCGTCACCTGAATACTAACGGTTGTATTGCGACGGAACATAGGCGACGAAATGTTCGCACAAGACCTTTTAGGCGACGGAATAGGTATTGTGGCGACGGTTTATTCCGTCACCCGAGTGTAAAACTGGCTTAGTGTATATATATATATTGAAAATGGGGCTAACCTGCATGGTGAACATAGGGCAACCAAGAACACTCTTCATGTTCTTAACCTTATTGTAAAGCAATTCATTAATACACGGGAAAGGTGGCTGAAGCGAGCCTTCTCCGAATTGCTCAAGGCGGACATCAGCATCGGCCTCAACAAACACCACACCTTCCGCCGTGCAATCCACCAACAACTTCCTAGCCGGACCCTCCTTGAGCCGGCCAGCCCACGGGTAGTAATACACCAACGCCTCCGCCAACGCGGCCTTAATCGCCTTCGCCGGGTCCTGATCTTTCACACCCTCCGCCACCTGCTGCGCCGCCGGGTAGAACATGATCGCCGATTGCTGAAACCGAAGCCCATCCTGATCATCCACGTCCGAAAGCGGCTTAAGCTCGGTCGGAGTGACCCGAGCCGGGCTCACGAGCTCGGGCTCGCTCCTACGAACGTTGAATACGAGGTTGGAGTCGGATGCAACCATTTTTAGGTTTTGGAGATTGCTTGTTTTGTGTTTGTGAGTTTGTGGTGAAAGTAGGGATACTATATTCATGTATTTATATATAATGAGTAGATAAGATCGATATAATTAAATTGGTTAATTAAAAGAATAATTAAGTAAGAAAAATAGAAATTGGGTTATTAGTGGGATGAAGCCACCAACCCCATGGCTGGTAAGCTATAGCAATTCAACTTCGAGCAATGTGGGGTGGTTGGTAATAATTTGCTTACGTGTTCTTCTCTTGGCTTTGTATTAGTTTTTGTATAAATTTACTTTGATATATATATATATATATATATATATATATATATATATATATATATATATATATATATATATATAATATTTGTTCTTCTTTTTCTTCGAACTATATAAATGGTCAAAGTTTCTGCTTTGTGGACTAAGTTGATAAAATATAAGCAAGTAGTGAAAGAAAGATCGAGGCAAAAGGAATCGAATCTAGATTATGGGTCAGTTTGATAACTGAAGATTACGTAGATGAATATGAGGATGAAAAGAATTATTTAAATAAAAAATTAAGGGGATGAAATTGTTTAAGAGGATGAATATGGATATAAGTGAAATGAGTGTTTGGTAAAATTAATATAATTGTGGATAAAATTACAAAAAAATACGTGTTATATTTTTTTTTATAAATGAAAGAGATGAAAAAAGAGGAGTAAAAGTGAGATTTTACCCTCAATAATCTTCATAATTCATATAATCAAAGTTTTGCTGGATAACAAAATTCTCATAATCTTAATTCCCTCAATCTCCGTAATTTAACCCTTTAATCTCCTTAATTCCCTTATGAAACGAGAATACGAGAATTATTTCTCCTTTTAATTCTCATAATCTTAATCTCTTTAATTTTTTGTGTTACCAAATGGAGTCTATGTATATATAAATTGAAATCCAAAATATTTAATAAAAATTGTTAGATTTTATGATTTCGGTTCTAAATCATACACTTTCATTGATCTAGATTTGAACATGAAAAAACTTATTACATATATCAATCGAAAATTAACCTGTATTCGTAATAATCTTAGTCACGAATCAATCTAGTAGATGAGAGCACTATTCTCCTTCCATAATCCTTTGTTTTGATTAATTTTTAATGAATGAGATTAGTATTAATTAAACTTATTATCGTTAATTGTTTTTCTTTTAGTTGTGTTAGCTTTTCTTGTATCCGTCCCGGGACCAAATGACGTGGAGGGTACACGGGTTCCATTCTAAAACCAATTGACAATAGATGTTCGGTGAACCACACACACAATATCGTATTGTCGAGGCAGAACTTTCCTACAAATCAAAACTCTCCCTTTAAGTGTTAAACTAACTAAAACTAGTTAACACTTGATACATGTGAATAGTGGTGGGTCGCAAACCTAAACCTAAACCGTCAAAATTCAAACCGTCGCGGTTTGGTCGGCGGTTTAGCCGGTTTATTAAAAAAAAAAGTTTTGAAAAATTGGACCAAACCGGCGGTTTGGAGATCCATTTTTTTAAAAAATATAAATAAAAAAAATGCCCAAACCGGCAGTTAAACCGCCGGTTTGGGGTAAATCAAGGCCAAACCTAAACCTAAACCGTAAACCCACGGTTTGGCCAAACCGGCAAACCTAAACCGCCTGTTTGGACCGGTTCACAAACCGCCGGTTTGGCGGTTTGGTTCAAACCGGACCCATGTCTACATGTGAACCATACATGCAAGCACACGGAGTTCATCCTAAAACCAATTGATCATAGGATGAGTAACCCTAGTACTTGTTAGGTTCGAACAATATCGTATTATTAATGTGAAATTGTAATTTATAAATACAATAAAAACACTAAAAAGGAACAAGATAGGAGTTAGGGATAGTTTATACATGTTTTTTTTTCTTCAATAATATGGATTAAATATAAATATCTATTACTTTGTATTATTTTTAGTCAAATAAAATCAAAGCTAACATTTACAAAATTAAAGTCCAGTAATAAATATTAAAAGTATTAGAAAACATAAACAAAAATTCAGCCCTAATTATGCAGTTAAAGTTGAGAACCTTCAGGCTGCGGTCAAGTGAAAAATAGTCGTTCACATAATGAAACCACTTTAAAAAGGTACTTACATGAGTTAATTTTTTTTTTTTACACGCATGCATCTCAAACTTAACCGTACGTTAATAAATTACGGTTTACTTATTTACCGTTGAGTTCACTGTTAATCTTGAATGTGAAAACGTGGGCTGCGGAATATGAGCTTTTGGTGGTCTTTTTTTTCCTCTAAAAAGGAAATTAATCATCGAAGAGTAAGACTAAGTAATTTACTTTATTAATCCGGTTTAAAGTCAGATTAACCCCGGAAGACACCATGCCGCCCAAAGAATTCGAACTCGAATCTCGAGACTAACCAGTTAAGAGTCTAACACCACATTCTACTAGACCAACTGAGTATTGATATATATCTTTTTTTGGTGTATTTTGATCGTTATACAAAGTCAAATTCACACAACCTTTATGTAAAAAAATAAATTAAAGTTAGATCATTTTAAAAATAAATCATTGGTTATCATCCACTCAATATTCTAATTTGTAATCAAATAGACCAAGAAAAAAAAAAAACTTTCATACATAAAAGTTATCTCATAAGTCATACCAACTAATTTTCTGATTTTTTTTAAAAAAATTCAATTTAAAAAAAAATCTAATTTTAAATTAGTAAGTAGGTGTTGTTATTGAACTATTCAAGTATTTCAATATTCAAATCTAAGTTAATAATTTTTCCTTTGTGAAAAAGTCCAAAATACAGTTCACTTACATGTGACCAATTGTTAACTTCAAAATATAAAAATAATGTCTTATATTGACTTAAGAAAAAAAAAATTAGGGTGGGTTGGTGAAAGAGATTATTATGAAAAATTAGTGTTTTATTCATCCTCTTAGTCTCTTAGACTAGTATTATGGAATTATCTCGGATTATTATCTCTTAAATAAATTTAATGTCTACCAAACGAACCCTTAATATATAAAATCGGTGTATTACCGGTTATTTTATATAATAAAATTTCAAAGAAATTATATATTGAATTTTAGTGCATA
Organism: Fagopyrum esculentum; assembly: GCA_033239045.1. Lineage (NCBI taxonomy): Eukaryota > Viridiplantae > Streptophyta > Magnoliopsida > Caryophyllales > Polygonaceae > Fagopyrum > Fagopyrum esculentum. Next base: position 154,380,674 of record BSUD01000004.1, on the reverse strand, counting down.
TATGCTTCTAGAAATGCATTACCGTCTAATCGACAATAATTGTATTGTCGATTGGTGTGAGATTTCTATTATAAGAATAGTTAGTCTAACGATTTGACTGATTAACCCAATGGACTACAAACTTCCCGAAACCATGTACTATATAATCCAAAGGAGCGTCACAATTCTCTACAATTATCATTGTGATTTATATTCAGTCAGATAAAATGGGACAATTTAGTCGTAATGGGAAAGGGAGTCCTAAACACTTTGGGAGTACGCCTCCTCTTCCCATTGCGAGTGTCCCGTAGGCATAGTGTAAATGTGTCTCAAGTTTTTTAAAATTCGAATGTTGCTCCAATGATAATAATTCTAGCCGTTGATTCTGGTTTCAGAGACATCACAAATGCGTTTCTCGGGCACAATGCAGGCGTAATAAGAGTGTGTCCCATAAGTCAAAATTTGAATGTTGGAGTGACGATTACACAATCTTGAAACTACGTCTAACGCACTCGTACTCTACCTCCGGACACACCCGCAATCCACCTACATCCCGCACCCAAATTCCAATTACATTGATCGTTCAAATTTTTTGTCTGATCCAATAACTCCGCCCTTTTCTTGTGAGAAAATGACATTATTATCACTAAACACTATTTAGACTTGACCTAACCTCACTTAGTCTCTTATTCGTAAAGTAAATGACTCATCATTTAAATAATTGCACGCCAAATCACAAGATTGGAGCGATCTTGGCTTTAAAAGACACCGAAACCAAGATTTTACTATGTTTTATATAACTTTCATGTAAGATACTCAGACTATATATATATAGGGCGTGGTTCCCGTGAGAACACCCATAACGTGTGAACATGAGAACAATCGTACATCGTTGGATGTGAGTATTAAGGGTTGAGATTTAGAGTAGATATCAAAAATAATAATAACTACGAATAAAAATAATTAGGAATCCAACAATAACTACGAATAATACATTAAACGATATGACACATTCGTAACAAAACTGATAATAATTACGAATCTGTTTTCATGTTCTCACGTTAGGGGTGTTCTCATAGGATCTATACTATATATATATATATATATATATATATATATATATATATATATGTAAAAGTTTAATAGGTTTATACTGGATGTGAGGACATATCATTTTCCCCGGGTACTATTAAGTGTAATTGTTTAACTCGATTGATTTTAAACTAGTTCAATAAGACTGACATTTTTTTTGGTTAGATCCACAATCATAATATGCTAAGGTTGACAAGCTCGATTAAATAAGACGCGATATCAAACCACTTTGATACAATAAAAAATTTCAAAAATCCAATATAACATGAGTTCTTTTTGCACATTCAGACGTATGTATGTTAAACCGAGTATAATTTCATTGTAAAATCGAGTAACTCCACTTACCTTACAATGAACTAGATTCCAAATATCTCATTCTAGATTTGTTACACCGATTGTCTCTATCTTGAAGATAACAAAAACTTAATCGTGGACCCAAAATGTATACGACCCACAAACTCAATATACCTTCTACGTTAAACTTGGACCTAATACGCACGCACACACGATGTGAGTCTCCGGTTGGTGTTGAACCGCATCTCCAAATACAAGTGGTGCTCTATACTCCGTGCAATTTTTGATAAGTTAGAAACGATGTTACCAAAAACAAGTGTCGATCGATGAAGAAGCCAAGCCATAGGGCATATTCAATATGTTCACCAACCGCTACGACTTTGTCTTAGTTTTATAAACAAAACAGCTTGACTTGAGAGACGTTAATTGACTTGCAAGGGCAATCACATATGCAAAATAAAGGAAACATATAAAACGTTGAAAACTGTTGCTCCATCTTTCGATATCGGACCTGATTGTGTACCTAAGACATAATATATGAATATACTATTCTTGGCATCACACCACCAACCCCCATCTTCAATTCTTATACACGTTAAAAATACACTGAAAATTTAATCTTGTATAGTCATAAAGTAATATATATCTCTCAACATATATAGTACGTATAGTTGATCTTGAATCCAATAAATAAAAAAACAAAACAAAATTAGCACATTACAAAACTATATATATATATATTGGTTCCTATGAGAACAACTTTATCGTCTAATCATGAGAACAATCTTAACCATCGGATGGTGAGTATTAAGAGTCGAAATTTAGGGTGAATATTATTATGAAACAATTTGGTTTACTAGGCTTTTTCTAGCTTTATGTTTAGTAAATGTACTCCCTGAGAGAACCTGAGAGAAGAGTGTGTAGAGTTTGAGAATAAATACAAAAGGTTGGGGTATATTTAATTAATTGAAACATTAAAAAGTCTAATTACTACTAAAGTTTTTCAAAAAGACATAATTACCAAAATTGTCCTATTATTATTAGATAAATAATATTCTGAAACTAATAATAACTACGGATAATCCATTCACCTAACAATAACTACGAATAATGCATTAAACGCTATGACACATTCGTAGCAAAACTAATAATAACTACGAATTGTTCTCATGATTACACGATATGACCTATTCTCATATGATCTAATCTATATATATATTGTTAGACGATTTACGGGGTGTGTTCCCCGCCTTCTTGTATTCTTTCTATATTGTTAGACGATTTACGGGGCGTTTCCCTGCCAAGGGTTTCTCGGTTAGGAAACTCGATGATTAAATAATAATATAGTGAATGGAGTATTATACTCCTTGTTTACCAAAATATATATATATATATATATATATATATATATATATATATATATATATATATATATATATATATAGGAAAAGGATCAGGTGAGAACGTGTGTTACGGTAAGAAAAGAGAACAAACGTAGACCGCACGATCTAACTCATTTGACGGATATGATTTGTTAGTATATAAAGATAGTAATTGATGATATATTCACCGTTTCCTTATGAGTTATGTAACATACATACTTCCTTAAATTATCATTAGCTATATTTATTATTTTAATTATAATACGAACCTAAATCATATACGTGCACATATGATATTCACATCACACGACAAATTCATCCTATATTTTACAAATTTGCACGATTACGATTTACGATGTCATATATACAGATAATAAACTAATGCACCAATGAAGCTAAACATACTTAAACATGAAAATAAACGTGTAAAGCCTTTCATGCAAATAAAAAATCAATGCACATAAACGTGCAAAGCAACTTGAGATCTAAATTTGCAAAGATTATTGAAACTAAATTGATCTAAACTTGAAAATTAAACCATAAGCAAGGAACCTACATTGACCTAAATTTGCAAAGTGAACTATAAACAAAAAACCTAAACGTGAAAAGAAAATTAAATCTAAATTGAACTACACGTGCAAATCTAAATTGAACTAGACGTGCAAACCAAATTGAAACGTACGCACTAAATATAAGTAACTAAGCACGACTATTGCAATTACATTAATTTATACAAAGATAAAGATTACTCATATACAAGTGAACCTAAACATATAGAATATTGAATGATATCACCGGTGAATAATCAGATTTCCCATACGAAGGAACAATTATTCGTGCACAATTGATTAGCTTATCATATTATTTAGTTTCCATATAGTCATTAATGTTGTAACCGATAATATATGTTACCATAATCACGACTATAGTAATAAATTTATATCAACGATGTCCTTTAATAACCGATTAATCACAAACGTCCGTGTTTTAATCTAACGAACCTTAAGTGTTCTTATTTCTTACTGTAATACATGTTTTTACCGGAACCTAACCCTATATATATATATATATATATATATATATATATATATATATATATATATATAGAACGGAGATAATAAACCTAATACCCAATATTTATTTTTTGATTACGAGTTAAAAGTCCACTTCTTTTTATTTATATTCCAACTTGCATTCATGTACTCTGGAAAATTGCGTAATATTATTTTGAAAATAAAAAATACACATTAGTGTAATATTGTTTCATTAAGGACTTTGAAATGTGAAGATGGCTCTATGTTATATAGACACGTGTATATATATTAGACCGATTATACATACACACGAAATAAGTCGATCATTGTTCATGGCCCATGCACAGTGTTGTTCGACTACGTTGACCAGTTAAACATAAAAATAGTGATAAAAATTTTTTTACCATAAAAATATTTTTCAACCGTAATATGTTTTTACTCAGGGGTGGACATGAGACTGGATGGGATAGGAGTCGTCCCGCGTCCCGTCCCGCAAGTTATTTGTGGGATGGGATGGTACGTGATTTATGACTTTTTTTTCTTCGTCCCGCGTAGGCCTTGTCCTATGTGGGACGGGACGGGACAAATCCCGCACAAATTATTCACCGATTATATTCAATATGTATTCTTATTTTCTCTCTTATTTAAAGACACAAATGATCCGGAAAAAAACTCAATACCTAATTATCGATTCATGACGCCTACATTATTAATTAAAACATTGAAAACAAATTCAAGTTGCCTCAAAGTGTCTTACCGATTCACATTCAAAAAATAACAACAAATAATTTATAGAAAATTAAATTTATTTAACTATCGCTTACAATTGTTGGAATCCAGAAATACAAGGGCGATGGAACGGACTAGTGCAAGGGCGGTGGTGGAACGGACCAAAGCAAGGCGGCGAACAGACTAAATCAAGGGAGAGCAGAACCTCTAGTACTTTAGATCCAACCAAATGAGTCGTAAAAAATGAGTGAATGACTGATGAAAAATTATCAAACTAATAATTTTGAAAATATATAAATATTTTTAAAAAATTATAATTTATGTATGATATTTATCCATATAATATATATATAAACATATAAAAATGTTATTATAAATATATGCGGGACGAGACGGGATTAACCGGGATGAGAAGTCTCCGTCCCGCGTCCTGTCCCGCAAATTTTCAGGGGATGGGATACACATTTTTTTCTTTTCAAATTCCGCCGAAACGGGATCGGAACGGAACCGAGACGGAACGGAATTAAGCGGAATTTATGAGCCCCACTATTTTTACTATGACTCAAAGTACATAATATGTGTGAAGATCGAATGGAAGGGCAAAGGGGTTGGTGGTGCTTACCTTTTTGAATCTGGAACATATGATCATTATGATTAATGGACAAATTTAGAATTGGATAACCGCTTTTCTTGATATTGTTGACCAAGTTAACTCACGATAGTCAATGTGAATACCTTGTTAGGTAACCTACAATTACCATCAATGTTCCACGTGGACTATGGTGAGTGTTTCTTGTACATGAGCTTTAATGAAATAGCATCACATTCACTTATTCACCTATATGTTCCTCCCATGTACACGTGTTAATTGGACATTTGAACTTATGTATTGGGTAGAGAATAATACGTACGTGAGTTCGTATGCATACGACTCCGCTTTATAATTCATATATGTCGGACTTTAGCATGATATCAAAGCAAATAGTTTGATCTCTTGGGTCATGAATTATTGGGTTTGTCATTCAAAAGGCTCTAATTGTGAACAATGACAATGATTATCTGTCCAACCGAGCTAGCCGACCTTAAGACATGTTGTCAAGTGTCAACTAATTGATTCACAACTTGAGGGGTCGTGTGGTGGATAAAATGTTCTATCATCGATATAAAAAATAATGAGTTTAGTTACTTTAGTATATAATGTTGATGGATAACTCTTTACTAGGCTTATTTAATGGACTCGGGCCTAGCATATATATGCGTTCAGAAATGTGATGGACTCCACGTCATAATTAATACTTTGGAATCTCACGGTGAGTGATCACCTTCAGTCCTCCACCTCCATCCCTCGATATGGATCAATCTAGAAACGGAAGAGATGGGGTGGACAAAGAGACCGTCCATCCGGGACAATGAAAACAAATTGTGGGGAGATACGAGTTTTATGGGTTGGCCTCTTTGTCTTGATGTTATTCCACGTCCCGTCCCGACTATTATACATGGGATGGGATGAGATCAGGACGGAATGTATGTGGTTTTAGATGAATCTCGTCAGGCATATCTTGTTTGGGGCCGGGACGAGATGAAATGGGACATGATCAATCCAACTTAATCTATTATTATTAATAGAATTTAAATTTTAAGATTTACACACAAAAATATTCGTGTATATCATACTTGAAATAAAAGACTTAATTTTCCAATAACCCACAATTTATTTTACATAATCTCATCATAATATGATTAACATTTGTTTAAACATGCAAAATTGAAGACCAAACCGTAAGAAATCACAAATGTATTTGGTTCATTTGTCTACTTGTCAATTTGACACGCATAATTAAAATTATTTAAATATATAATTAATTTTTGGACGTAGGGATTCAATTTTATTTATATTCATATTAAAACTTTAGTATATACGGGACATGACGGGCCTAACGCGTCTAACGGGACGAAGACTATGCCCACTCGTAATATATGTGTCTAATGTACAATTATCGATTGTAATATCACCGACTATACTATTATCAATTATATTATCATTAACAATATTATCAACAACTATTTTGTGATCAGCTATATTATCATAAACTGTATAATCACCAACATTTGTTATCAATTGCACTGTCATCAACTATTATTAATTGTGTTGTCACCAATTTATTGACATTGTCAATTAAGTAATCACCTACATTTCAGTTAATTTGGTGAACCCAATCTTACCCAAGAAATTGGCAAATAAGTTCAAACTTTATTTATACGCTATAAAAGAGAGGATAATTTTTTTTGATATATATTTAATAACGTAGTTGACTCATTTTGTATTTTATACCATCTAAGGTTCAAAGATCATTTAAAAAAACTTATATATGAAAGAAATAATATAGAATGACATATGTAATTGCAGTGCGGCCGCAGGATTTTTAGAGGGGGGCGAAATTTTATTTTCGATAAATATATCTATGAAAATAAAGTAGCGATAAAAAAAAAGTTAATATGTCATCTACTTACAATAACAAAAACAAATAAAAAAAACATTACACTTAAATAGTTGCCCTATAGGCGTTGTCTAGGACAAAGATAATAAAAACACAAATAGAGGTGCGGTCCTAGACCGCGGCTATAGTGTAACGTTTTTGAAAGAAAAAAAAAACTAAAGATGCGCGGTTATAGACGCGCCTATAGGACAACTATTTTTTTTAAAATTTTTTTTTTCTTTCAAAAACGTTACACTATAGCCGCGGTCTAAAACCGCACCTCTATTTGTGTTTTTATTATCTTTGTCCTAGACAACACGTTTTACAAATTAATCAGATAAGCTACTACAGAATCTGATTTTAATTATCATCAGAAATGTGGAAAGTTGAAAATCACGCACTTAACTTATGTAGATGATGTAATATTGTTTTGCAGAGGTGATGTTGGATCTGTTTCAATTCTACTGCATTGTCTGAATGTGTTTCAAAGTATCTCAGGCTTGGCTGTTAGTAGGCATAAATCCAGTATTTTTTAAGCTTCAATTAATCAGATGGAAGCTGTTTAGTTAAAAACTGACTATGTACAAATAGAAAAATTGTATTTTCTGAACTGGATCCCATTTTTCGATGGTATCAACTAGAGGATGAGAGCCGCAACCACATTCTCTTATGTTGTGACCAGTGGCGGCCGCAGGATTTTAAAAGGGGGGCGAAATTTAATTTTCGATAAAAATATTTATGAAAATAAAATTGCGATAAAAACAAAGTCAATATGTCATCTACTTACAATAAACCGCGCCTATATATTTAAAAAAAAAAGCTGTTCTATAGGCGCGGTATATAACCGCGCCTCTTTAGTTTTTTTTTTTTCAAAAACGTTACACTATAGCCGCGGTCTAGGACCACACCTCTATTTGTGTTTTTGTTATCTTTATTTCAGATATTAAAACGTTGTCCTCGACAACGCTTTTTACAAATAAGAGTGTGGTCTAAGACCGCGCTTCTAATCCAAACAACAAATCTCGTGCATTTTGGTGAATTATTTCACTCTAGAGTCTAAAACGGGAAATACTTATGAATTTTCGTTCACTTCGACGAAAAATCCAAAAAAAACATTTAAATATAACACAAGAATAGTGATATTTAAAAAAAATAAATTGTAGAAAAATTTTTTATAAACGAGAGAAGCACAACCCATTTTAAAACGATTTTTTTCACAAAAAAAAATAAAAAAAAATTCATAAGAGTTTCCCGTTTTAGACTTTCCACATTTCTGATGATTGCATCTCGGAGGGGGGGCGGCCGCCCCTCCCCGCCCCCCCTTGGGGCCGCCCCTGTGTAATTGCATCTACTATACATATAATTATCTATATATACGTGTCATTGCTCCACCATGTTATTGTAGGATCCCGGAAACAATCGGCATTGATGCCTTTGCTAAGGAAAATAACCGAATTAAAATCTGGTTTGACTCACTTTCTAAGATACGGGTTTGACAAGTTTCATGGATAAGTTGTGTTTTGGATGTTTCTCCTATACTTAGATAATTAGACCTGTTCATATCCGGAGTCGGACCGAGATTTATAAATTATTAAGCCCGTTTATCCGGATTCGGGTTGGGTCGAGCCCGACTATATGGCTTGAAATGGTTGTCGTACCTACCCGGATGGATTAGTGGGTCAGGCCTGCGGGTACTATTTTATTTTTTTACATATTTTTTTTAAAAAAACTATGTTTTTAGTATTTTTCTAAAAATAAATTATATTTAAGATATTTTATATAGAATATATTAAATTTATTATAAACATACTAAATATATTATATATAAACGTGATATTTATATAAATACAATATAATATATATATTTTTAGTTTTTTTTACCCCGGCTGGCGGGCCGGGGCCTTAAGTGTTGTCCGGATCCGGCCCGGACGGGCTTCTTCCTATGTTCATACACGCCCATTTTTCCGGACAATCTGCCCGAATATCTATGTTCATGACTTTTCAGTTGTATCATGTTTATAGTTAAAGTCACCGGGTTTCTTTTATTTAAAAAAAAATCTATTTAGATTATATTTTACTTTTAGTACTAATAAAATAAAAGGTAATATCCTATGATGCGCGGACACATACATAAAATATTTCTTAAAGTCACCGAGTTTCTTTTATTTAAGAAATATTTTACCTTCATTACAACTTCTATTTAATTTATATTTTACTTCTATTATGATCGCATTCTCTTGTTAATTAATTTTAAATGAACATTAATCATATATCGAAAAATGAAAAGTATAAGGACATCATCCGAAATTACTTAATTAAATTTTTTGGTAATATCATACTTACATCAACTTCAATAAACTTTCATTTCTTAAATTTATAAACGAAATAAGTTCATTCAATTAACCATATATTTCATCTACTCAATTCCGACAAGTTAGTCGTTTCCAAACGAACTCATAACCGTATCACTACTATTACGATATAAATATCTTTTTTCCCTTTATTTATTTCAACAATCATGAACAATTCTTACAAATAATGACCAATTGAAAGCACCATTACAATACCAATCATCTTTAATCAAAAGCATCCCTACATATGAAGCAAGCTATGAGTTGGTATCCATGAAGGCTACCTACTGATCACTGAAATTGCCATATTCTTGTATGTAGTTAAGAGACAAATTTATGAATCAAGGCTATATATGATAAGCAGTACGGAGTAAATGTTATGTGGCCATGTCAATCTTTCACCTGCTGGCATGTTCTTTAGGAAATTGACAGCATTTATTGCATGTGATTATATATTAGCTGTTAATCTATGGCGAGAATTGACAATTCCATCTTAATCGGCCTCAATACAATTAGTAGGGATAAAAAAAAAGTCCATGAAATTTTATTGGAGATAAAAAACAAGATCGATATTAATAACTTTACTCATCTTGTAACTATATGGTGGAATATTTGGTTCTTCGGGAACAAAAACATCTTTATTAACGAGACGATTGGATCAGACCATGATATCGTAAATTTCATCAAAAACCAATTGCATAATTGGAAAACTCCTATTATAGATGAGGACGACTACGACTTTGAATAATACACCACAAAAAACCACAAAACCTATACAAGGAAGAAAACTAACACAAAATGGGACAAATCAAAACTTGGATTCCATAAACTTAATTTTGATGGATCAAAACTCGATTCGGGCATAATTTCTATTGGTTATGCAATCCGAATCATAACGGCAAAGTTATAAGTTTGACATTAAGAAAAACAAATTTACCTAGAGCTCTGATACCATGTTGTAACACCCCGAATTCTCAGAACTCGGGACATTACTGGTTAGGACCTCACAATGGGTCCCGACCTCAGTTTGACAACAATATTACCAAGATCTTGCAACAAAACACAAATAAGGAAAACCGAAATTCATAAAATAGTATTTTTAAGGTAATGAATGCAACACGGTCTAGCAACCTAAAGTACTTAAACAAGGGAAAAACGAACAACTGTCTTAACAAACGAAACTACAACAACCAACACCCCAACCCTAAGGAGTACGGAGACCCGGCTGACCACTACTTCCGGATCACTCAGCTGCTGGTCTAACCTGCGGTAAATCTAAAAACACAACAAGAGAAACCATTAGCTAGTTATCTAAATATTAGAAGAATAATAATAGCACACACACACACATAAAAGAATAAACACTCATCATGCTTTCAAACAAGTCCATTTATTATCTTAAGTTAAGTTACTCATTCACGCTAATGATACTTATTTTGTGACACGAGGGATTCCCAAACCTCGCCTCCGCCCCCGTGTAACCATCAGGAATGGATCTGATGCATCTCACCTTGTACCTGCCTGGTCTGGGTATAGAGAACCTCCCAGTCTCCTGTCAGAGCTGGGCAGTGATGTCACGGCCCGTTATACATACACTTGGGCCTTAAACATAATAATAACGGTCGTCTTAGCAAGTTATTATTATTAAAATCACGCACATAGCACACACAACCACTATCACTCAACTAATATCCAAAAACTGGCTAAGTAAGTCACAAGGACTTACCTGAGTCAAAATACACTCTAACACGTCTCAAAACAGTCCGTACTCGTGGTAACTCAAACGCCTGTCAAATAAGGCATGTGGATCAAAATCACATCTAGATGTCCAACCTCATGCGAAGGAATTACCGAAAAAGCTCTCTTACGGTAAAAGACCATTTTACCCTTAGTGTAGTAAATTCTCGAAGTTTATTCTTGAATTCTACTAATTTCTTTCTTATCTTGTTTTCCATAAAATAAGTCTTTCGGATAGCTACTTATAGGTTATAAGGTCAAAACTCGAGACAACTCGAAGAAGGACAACACTCCTTCTCTACGGTTACTAATTACGCTACTACATTTATTATACCGTCAAACATGTTTTTAACCTTTCTCCTCAACTCATTTATTTTTACATAATTTCATAACTCCCAACTCGTACTTATATATTAACTCTTATATCTATATACATTATATTTATGCTGATAAATATGTCCTTATATACAAAATACATATCTACTAATTCTATGGTTCTATATAGTTTACACACATTAACCTATACGTCTATATATATATATATGTACTCGTATCACTATGCATTTACGTATCTATATATATAAGGATATATACACTATGGTACCTCACTCTAATAGTCTAATATCTAATACATATGTATATATATACATCTGTATACGAACTCTCTCTTTCCACATCCAAGTCACTGTATATATACATACACTATCATATTTCAAAACTTCTTAATATATATATATATATATATATATATATATATATATATCCCTACTCCTATACAGGTATGCTTAATTCAACCCATTCCTAAGCATGTACTTACGTACATTCTACAGTACAGGACATAGGAGAATCCAGTCCTTGTCTCACACCGGCTCCAGTGCAGAAGAGGAGAAGAACCGGGAAGTAGTCTTACCGGAATTGTAGTCCGGCGGGGAGGTTAGGCGGCAAGGGTCCGGCGTCGAAGGCGGTGGACTTCCGGCTGGTGCGGTTCTCTTCGTTCCAATGGTGCAGACAGGAGCCAACCTTCTAGTGAAGAGTGCAGCGGCCGGTGCAGAAGGCGACTGGGCAGCGAGGCGGCGTGCTGGCGTTCCAGACGGCCCTCATTGGTGGTCGGCCCTGCTACTGCTTCGTGAAGCCGGAAGGTTGCTCGTGAGTTCCGAAACAGAGAAAAGAAGGGAAGGAGAGTAGCGAGGGGACGAAGGCGAGACTTACCGGGTTCCAGCGGCGGATGGCGGCGTCTGGGCGGTCGACAGCGGCGACACAATGGCTCTGTGGCGGCTCAGTCTTGTGTTGTGTGTGCTGCGGCGATCGTTCGTACAGAGATGGAGGAGGAAGAGCAGCGGCAGTCGATGAGGGAGAATAGATTAGGTTTAGGTTAAGTTTAAACGTAATTAAGTTAGGGTTAGGATTAGTTTAAGGATATGGGTTGGTGGGCTTGTAAATGGGCCTATTCTTCCTTTAAGAAATAAGCTGAAACGAAACCCGTTACTCGTACGGATCTGTAGGTAATTTGCGGAAATAATTACGGAATTAAATTCCATATTATGTAATTTCTTATTTTATTTTAGAGGTACGTAAATTATTTCCGGTTACATAGTTTCATCATTTTATGTGAATCAAGGTCACATAAAATGATAGAATTTAAACTCGTTTTATTTAATTTCAGATTGACGTATCGAAATTCGGTTAGATTCAGGTTTAACGAACATTAAAATTTTCGGTTATTACATCAGTACCCCCTTAAAATAAGTTTCGTCCCGAAACTTAGAATCATTTCTTTAATCACACGTTTCCTTTTATTTTAGTTTTTCTAAACAGTTTCGTTTTCTACCATGCAACTACTAAACCATCAAAAACAGACAAGTATCACATAAAGCAGAATCACCCAATCCAATATAAAAACATGAATGGTCAAACAACACAACATCCGAGTACTAACTCGTCGATACAGGAGTAACCTCTAACCCCACAAAGAACTCGGGATAGTTACGTCTAATACTCTCCTCAGTCTCCCAAGTGACCTCATCAACTCCTCTCCTAGACCACTGGATCCGCAACATAGGTATCTCCTTGGACCGCAAGCGTCTAGTACTGCGCTCCAAGACAGCTACTGGGTACTCTACAAAGGTGTGATCGGACTCAACTATCAGATCCTCATGGCTGATGACGTGTCTCGGATCCGAAATGTACTCTCTCAACTGAGATACATGGAAGACCGGATGGACACCCTCTAGTCTCGGCGGTAATGCTAATCTGTAGGCCACCTCTCCAACTCTCTCCAAGATCTCAAAAGGTCCGACATATCGGGGACTCAACTTCCCTTTAATGTCGAAACGCCTGACTCCTCTCGTAGGTGACACTCTCAGCCACACCTGAATACCCACTCTAAACTCCAAAGGTCGACGCCTTTTGTCCGCGTAGGATTTCTGACGACTCTGAGCTGCTAACATCCGCTCTCGGACTAGGGCAATCCGAGCGATGTCATCCTGTATCTGATCTGGAGCTACTCCATCAGCTCTGCTGGGCTCATCCCAACATAATGGCATACGACATCTCCGCCCGTACAAAGCCTCATAAGGGGCTATCCCAATAGATGCGTGCCAGCTATTATTATACGAAAACTCTACTAATGGAAGGTGATCTGGCCATACCTGTCCCCAATCTAGTACACACGCCCGCATCATGTCCTCTAAGGTCTTAATGGTCCTCTCAGACTGACCGTCTGTCTGTGGGTGATAGGCAGTGGTAAAGTGGAGACTCGTCCCCAAAGCAGTATGTACCTGCTGCCAAAATCTCGAGGTAAAACGTTCATCTCTGTCAGAGACGATAGTCCTCGGTACCCCATGGAGTCTCACAATGTGTCTAGTGAACTCCTCAGCTAGACGACTTACCGGCCACGCTTCCTTAATCGGAATGAAACGTGCGGTCTTCGTCAAACGGTCTACTACTACACAAATAGCATCAAAACCTTTGCTGAGCCTCAATCCGGTGACAAAGTCCATAGATATATCCTCCCACTTCCACTGTGGTACTGGAAGTGGGTGGAGCTCTCCTCCAGACCTACGATGCTCAATCTTGACCTGTTGGCAGGACCGTCTCACATCCTTGTACATCTTACTCGCTCCAGGATGTACTGAGTATGGGGTAACATGAGCCTCACCTAGTATCCTCTGTCTCAACTCACTGTCTAACGGCACACAAACGCGGTCCTGACGTCTCATCACTCCATCTGCACCAATAGTGAACTGTGGGGCCTCGTCTCGAGACATCCTGTCTCGGATCTTGGTCAAAGTCGGGCAAGTCTCCTGCTTCTATCGGATCTCATCCAACAGATCAGGAAGTAACTCCAAAGTAGCCAACTGACTATCAGTATCGGGAAACTGAAACTCTATCTCCAACCAAGCCAAGTCTCTCTGCACATGTGGTTGTACTGTCAACCGGGCTATCGCCCTCTCTCTAGGCGTCTTCCGGCTCAAAGCATCAGCTACCACATTCGCCTTCCTGGGGTGGTAAAGAATCTCAAGGTCGAAGTCCTTGATCAACTCTAACCACCGCCTCTGGCGGTTATTCAACTCTCTTTGAGTGAATATATACTTCAGACTCTTATGGTCTGTGAAGATCTGACATGTCGCCTCATAGAGATAGTGACGCCAGATCTTAAGAGCATGGACTACTGCAGCCAACTCTAGATCATGTGTGGGGTAGTTCTCCTCATACGTCTTCAACTGTCGAGACGCATAGGCTATGACCTTACCCCTCTGCATCAAAACACACCCCAAGCCCAGCTTGGATGCATCACTGTGTACCACAAAGTCATCAGTACCCTCAGCAGTCACCACGTGACCTAAGAAAGCCACCTCTGACATCCAAAACTCACACTTGGATAGCTTAGCATACAGCTGGCTATCCTGTAGAATCTGCAATACTGTCCTCAAGTGTCCGGCATGCTCTTCTCGACTCCTAGAGTAGACTAGGATGTCGTCAATGAAGACCACTACAAATTGGTCTAAGAAGTCAATGAATATCCCATTCATCAACTCCATGAACACTGCTGGTGCATTAGTGAGCCCGAAAGGCATCACTACAAACTCATAATGACCATACCTAGTCCGGAATGCCGTGTTAGGTATGTTCTGATCTCTCACCCGCAACTGGTGATAACCGGACCTCAAGTCTATCCTCGAAAACACGGACGCCCCATGCAACTGGTCCAACAGGTCGTCTATACGCGGCAGTGGATACTTGTTCTTGATGGTGACTTTATTCAGTTCTTTGTAGTCTATGCACAGCCTCATCGATCCGTCCTTCTTCTTCACAAATAATACTGGCGCACCCCAAGGAGACACACTAGGGCGTATAAAGCCCTTCTCTGCTAACTCCTCTAACTGCTTCTTCAGCTCAAGCAGCTCTATCGGTGCCATACGGTACGGAACCTTCGAGATCGGTCTCGTTCCCGACTCTAAGTCAATGCTGAAGTCAACGCTCCTCTGTGGGGGTAGTCCTGACAAGTCGTCACTGAATACCTCTGCAAACTCGCATGCAACCGGTATCTCCTCTATGGTCAGGCTCTTGCTTTCCTTTATGGCATAACACCAGAAGGCCTCGCAATCCTGTGCTATCAGTCTCGCTGCTCTCACTGCACTGATAACTGTGCCGGACTTTCCGAGGTCCCAACCTCGGAATATCACTCTATGACCTTCCTCAGTGGCAACGGTCACTGTCCTCCTACCAATATCTAAGACTGCTCTGTGTCTCCTCATCCAATCTATCCCTAAAATCACATCCTCATGAGCTAAGGGCATGACTAGAAAATTTACTAGCCAATCTCGACCTCCCATGCGAATAGGACATCCATAAATCTCTCTAGTCCCTCTTACCTTACTCCCATCAGGTAAGCCTATCATAAAAGGTATCCCCTCTACAGTAGCTAAGGACAACCTATCTACGCATGCATCAGATATGAAGGAGTGGGTAGCACCCGAATCAAATAAAACTCGTACGGGTAAGTCATGGATCTGGATCGTACCTGTGGCAGTTGGTGTATCTGGCTGATCAGTGTCCCTCAACTCAAACACTCGTGCCTGAGTTCCTCTAGTATCAGCTACAGTGCCACGTCCTCTTCCCCGACCTGATCCCTGCATAGATCTCTGTGAAGATGTGTGTCCTGGAGCCCTGTAAGACTGCTGCTAATCAGGGGCTCAGTACTGCGGCTGCTAACTCGGAGCTCGGTATTGTGGCTGCCTCTGTACCACAGGAAAGAACACATCAAATAAAACTCGTACGGGTAATTACGGAATTAAATTCCGTATTATGTAATTTCTTATTTTATTTTAGAGGTACGTAAATTATTTCCGGTTACATAGTTTCATCATTTTATGTGAATCAAGGTCACATAAAATGATAGAATTTAAACTCGTTTTATTTAGTTTCATATTGACGTATCGGAATTCGGTTATATTCAGGTTTAACGGACATTAAAATTTTCGGTTATTACAACTCACTTATTTTTTGCTGATGACTTGATGTTTTGTTACAGAGGGGACAACACTTCCATTAGTATTCTGTTGAACACCCTTAGCCATTTTGGACGTTACTTGGGGCTTCACCTCAACCCGTCTAAGTCCACAATATTCATCGGAGGGCTAAACTCTCAAGACTAAAACATCCATGCCAGCTCGTCGGGCATCCACCTTGGCTCTCTCCCATTCACCAACCTTGGCATCCCCGTCGGAAGCAAACGGATCAACACCGCAGAATACACCCCCTCAACACAAAGATCACAAGAATAATAAACTCCTGTAGCACCAGAAATCTATCCTATGCCGGACACACTCAGAACATCAACTCAATCCTCATGGCCACAAACTACTATTGGTGTTTTGTCCTCCTTATTTCCCCCACCATCATCTCAAAGATCAAGAGTCTGATGTGTTCTTTCCTGTGGTCGGGGTAAGTCTTCTAGCTCTCGAGCTCTGATTTCTTGGAAAGTAACTTGCACCCCTAAGGACGAAGGAGGTCTGGGCTTCAAGGAATTTCTTTCCTGGAATAAAGCTTGTATTTCAAAGCTTCTCATCCAGCTTGACCAAAGCCCTCATATTCCCAGCTTGTGGTCTGAATGGGTCAATCAAAATATCCTCAAAGGGCAATCAATTTGGTCTTATCCCTCCAATTATAAGCACAACCATGTTTGGAGCATGATTCTTAAGGTACGTAACGAGATCTTATACTCAGGCAACCACTCACTCTTCCTCAGTGCAACCTCCTCGCTGAACAAGACCTTCTCCACCTCTGCATCCCACAACCTTATTTGGAAGGCTCCTCCTATCAACCCTCCTTACTGTCTCAGACTCATCTGGAATGGCATTAACATCCCAAAGTGCACATTTATCTCTTGGGTGGTTAGTCACAATCACCTACCCACTCTCACAAAGCTCCATTCATGGAACGTGGTCCAAGTTGATACCTGCAAGCTGTGTGGTATGCAACCAAAACACGAAGATCACCTGCTTAACTACTGTAACTACTCCTCGGTTGTCTTTGATCTCATCTCCAGATGATCCAGACATCCAACACCTGCTTTGGATGAGGAATCACAAGCAAATTGCAGTTGATGCTTGTGTAAACAAGCTTGTTGTCCTTCAAAGCGGTGAAGATAACACTATCAATTTCCGTTGATTTTGTTTTGTTCTTCCCCAATTTGATATCTAATACCCATACCAAGTAGGATATCATATATCAATTTGATACTCATACCTTTATACTCATACCTAATACCGTTAATTAGGGTATCGATATCAAACGACCCCTAATAGTGTATAAGTTTTGAACGAATCGAACTTAATTTTTTTAACTAAGATTGTAATTGATATAAAATTTCTCATAATATTATAAAACTGTCACCACGTCCATCCCCTTTAAATTTTTTTTTCAAAAGAATAAAATTGTCCTGCCCCTTCATTGTCATCGCATCTCTCAAAAATTATTAAAAGATGTAGATTAATCTGAACCATTAAATCAAGTACTCCATCAACGACTTAAAAATTATACCTTACCATTCGATCATTTTGTACTTGAACCAACCTCTTATTATAAATTCTAAATCATCAAAAATTGCTCAAAATCAATTGTATAGCTTCAAACATTTTCTTAAAATCCATATTATTTCATTCCATTGATTATGTAGGAAACTAAGTGTTATGTAAATCATTTATTGACCAAATATATTCCTTACTCATTTGAAGAAAATATACCAACACACCTTCAAGTGTGTCTTTGTCATTCCCCTATTTCCATGCACTACTAGAAATGCGGGTTATATGCGACGCTTTTCTTTCGACACCATATCAACGTGTCGCAAAAAATTTGCACCTGCAGAACCGTCGCTAAATTGCGACACGTTAAGGTGTCACTGTTTTCCGGCACGTATACTTGTCGCAAATGACACAAATAGCGACACGTTTGTGTGTCGCAAATGGCAAGAGAAAAGGCGACCAGACTACTGTTGTTTCCGTCTACTAAAAAGGGCCGTTTGCTTTCTCTTTCACCTTCTCTCTCCATATCTCTTCTCGTGTTCTCTCTCATTTGCCTATATCGCGATTCTCATCCTCTCTCTCGCTTTTGCCTACCTCTGATCACTACCTCTCTTTGTTGCTCTCGCTCGGTCTCTAGATTCTTCTTCCGATCTCATTAATGTAAGTCCTTTCTCCAAGCTCTCGAGTTTCTGTTGCTTGATTTCATCGGATCCCTAATTTTCACCTTCCTCATTTTTAAAGCTTGTCCTTTTCACCCTCTCGTTTGTTTTCTATCGATTTGTTTTATTGTTGCTATGATCTACGTGTTTGGTAGCATGATTGGGATGGGGATTTTGGTTTTGGAATAATCTTGATCATCGATATCAATCTGTTTACATTGTTGCTTTGGTCCTTTTAGGGCTTGTGGGGCATCTGATCGTCCCAATTGTGTAGTTATTTAGGGTTTTGAGGATCTATTAGGCATTACTGAACCGTTTTGATTAAGTATCTTATCTATCATGTGCCTTTAGCAACTAAGTTTTAATAACATGGATATGAGCTTTCTGTGTATCGATCGTATCCAAGTATAACAGCGAGTTGAGTTTAAGAATCAATATTTGGTTTTCTTGTTGCTTTTGGTGCGGTTTGGGTGTTATGTTTGGTGTAATCTTACTCTGTTCATTTGGCTATCCTGGTTTTTCCATCCAATATAGGTTCAGATGGATCTATGGTGTACTTCGTGAATGTCATTCAAGTTCTGAACTCAATATCACAGCTGACTCATTTAGTTGTTTGAGTTGCTAGAAATTTCCACTTTCTTGGAGTTGCTGACTGTTGAGAGATTAGAAGGGCGAATCAATGAAAAAAGGATCATAGAGTGTAGCGTTTGCCACTCGAAGCTGCACTCTCCATCCAACAAATCCATTGGAAGGGCTTATGACAATCATGTATTGTATTCATAAAGAAGGTGAAGAAGGGATTGCTTGTTGAGCATTCACCTCTGTTGGATGATGTTAGTGTTGTGCCTAGTTGGAGTAAGGTTAATAGTGGGTTGCGTAAGATGTATAGAGTTGATGTTCTTGACAAGGTTCCTATTATGAAACATTTCTTGTTTGGCTAGCTCATCAAGTGGTACGCTTCCTTCCCTTGACCCATTCTTAGAGGAAATTTATATGTATTGTTGTTTCCATGTATGAATAGTTGGGGATTCTAAATTCTTCATTGACTTGCTTATTGGTTTTCTTAGGTTGTTGGCAGATTTGTGGTTTGGTTGTTCCTACCTATGTTGTGACCGTGAATGCATTTTGCCATTTGTGTCCATACTAAAAGTTTGTATTTCTTTGAAAGTTGCATATGGGAAGGTCTATCTAACAATGAATCTTGCTAGCATTGTCCTAATATGCCAAAAGAAAATCAAGGGATGTTGGTTCGTATGTGAATTTCTTGCCCGCAAAACAGTCATTACTCATTACAATTTGCATGATCATAGATTAACATAATAGGCCCAATTTGTACTTATATTCACTTATTCAAGAGTGATATTCATCATCATTTCGGGAAAATAAGATCCTAGATTCTTAAAGCTTCTCCTTCCACTCTATTTTTGTTATATAATTTTCCGTGTTGGATTTCATAAAAAAATATGTTCCTTCTAATAATGTGATATGTATAGAAATTGCTTTTGAGAAAGGTGGAAGTTTAGGAACCTGCAGTATGTTTTATATAGAATAAAGCATTTCAATTTATGTTGTTATACTTTATGTAGAATAAGAAATATTATTCTGATGAAGTCCCTTGAATACTGGAAGAAGCTAACATATATAGAAGTAGCAGCTAGGTGGATGTGTAAGAAAAAAAGAATTTTTTTATGCTTGTTGGTTTGTCATCACAAGCTTGGTAAACATTTATGTTATACTTTACTAACAGTTACTGGTTCGCCTTGTATTCTAGGTAGTAAGCATCCGGCTGGTTTCTTCTAAACTCATTCTCAGCCTCCGGCTACTTGAGCTCCTATTGAACTCTCATTCTCGAAGAAGAATGAAGCTCTAAGCAGTAAGCATCCATGACCTCCCCACACCTTAAGCCATATGCTTTTCAAAATGAATTCTTCCGACTACTTATGGTTGTTAGTTTATAACTCTCTTTCTCAACTTCTTCATCGCTTCTCCTACTGAACTCATCTTGATCTACTTATCATCGTTAACTTGTAGATTTGTTTTGCATTTTAACTCCGTTGACAACGACCTCCTCTTCGGGTTCTTCAGCTTCGATTCAACTCCGTCCGTTTCCGTCCAAGTCTCACTAAACATCCATCGATTTCAAGAGGTAATTATCATAACTTAATTGTTAAATTAATCTTGACGTTCATTCATTATGAATTCCATAAAGTATTTGTGTACACTTTGAATGTTGTCATGTTTGACCTCCAAAGTCGTATGCTTGTACTAGCAACACGTAGCTTAGTATATATATATAGGCCCTGCGGGCAGCACATGAAGTTTCTAGGTCCTTGAAGAAAGCAAAGCATGAGAATTCCATTTGCGCTCCTCGTCTTGCTCCTTGCTTCTGCCTTGTTTGTGCAGGGTAATTCCAACTTTTTAGTAGCATTTGAATATTTATGTTGCATGCAGGTGGCTGTATGGATGATTATTGTCCCACAAACAAGGTTAGTATATATATAGAAAATATATATTTTAATAGTGTTTTGGTTTGTATTACAAAATTGTAATTGTATTGAAGGGAGTGATAAAGAGGTAAGGAAGGTTTTAGAGGTGGATGTGGTGGTTATGAGAAGTCAGGCCTCAACCCTAAGCATGAAGGTGGAAGAGGGAAGCGCAATGGTAATGGTTGATTAAAACAACAGGCGGTCGAGGACTCGAGGCATGTCGTGGACAAATAGACTATTGTGTCTCTTATTTCTTTGGTTTCACCAACTCACATAGCGACATTGTCTTCTTACACCCGCTTCCTATGCTTTCATCAAACACTTAATTCACTATTATCTCTCTTTTTTAGTTCCTATTATATGTGAAGTATTGAAGAGAGTCATGGACAAATGTATTTGTAATTATATTCACTGCAAATGGTGTTGAAGATAGACATACATTTTGTTAAATTAAATTTTTTTTAATAATTTAATGGTAAATTGTGACACCTTAAGGTGTCAGAAATAGTTGAATTAAAAAAGCAAAGCAAGTACTGAAGAGAGTCGTGTTAAAGTGTCGTAAATGTCTCAAAACAATGACAAATATAGTTGTCGCAAATTATTAACTAATGTGACATCTTAAGGTGTCACAATTTTCTTTGACATGTTAAGGTGTCGCAATTGGCATCTCTGCCAATTGTGACGGCGGAAATTGTGACACTCTGTCCAAGCGTCGCTGAACATATTTGCGACACCTTAAGGTGTCGCAAAATGCTATTTAAAGTGTCGCTTCAGACCCGCTTTTCTAGTAGTGATGTATTATGCAACCCTTATTGTCCCCCTACACGTATCCTTCTTCCAAAATTAGGAATTGCAAATGAGTATTGGTGGATATACGGGCGTTATTGTTATTCGTACAACAGTGAACATGTTATTCATACCGCTTGTACGACTACGCAACGCGTAGTCGCAGTTAGCGTTTTTTTCTTCGTTTTTTATTAAAAAAATTAAAAATAAAAAATAAAAATTGAGCGCCGGCGCTGGTTCTCAACCTTTTTTTTTCAACGCAATTTTCACACTTTACATCGAAAAACACAGAAATTTTAACCAGATTTACGATTTGAGCACAGGCGCCAGGAGCCGGCACTCAAATAAATAATTTTTTTTTTTTAAAAAAAAAAGCGCTTACGCCTACGCATGCTATACGCGTAGCTCAAATTGATCTTAACGCTACGCGTACGCGATGCGTAGACGTAAATGTGGTACGCATAGCATGAAATGGGTGGTAAGAATATCAATCTGGATATATGGGCCATGTTATCATAAATAAATTAAGAGAAAAACAAGAAATTAAAAAGTTTCAATAACTTATTTTTTATCATAAGATAAGACTAGATTCTTCATCTCTTCCACTAAGAATAACTATATATTACTTTCATCAAGTAACGTAAGCCATTTCTTAAGTTAAAATCTTGAATTTTTTTTAATCTTTGATTAAAAATTAAAAAAAAAAACTTTTAAAACCATTTTCACTAATAAAATTTCTCCACCTACCCACCTCATATTTTAGTCGTCGTCCATTGAAGACTATGTATCTTCTTGGCCCCAACTACTCCCTACCTTTTCTTGTTTCTTGCATCTCATACACTATTGAGCATTCTCACTAATGACCGTGTGGAATTGCACAACTTTGATTTTGTGTTTTATAATCTCTATTTGCCTCTTCTCACTTTTCTCCTTCACCTAACCCTCTCTAAGCTCATTATCTATATATTGAGCTCTTTCTTGTCTTCTCCTTCATGCCAAATCCACTTAACATCTCTCTTAAGTGTATCCATTGAGTTTCCTCTTGCTCACCAACTCCATTTGCCCTAAAACCAAACCAATGGAGGGAATCATGAACTACTTGGATTGCAAAACCAACGGGATCGCCACCGCGACGGCAACCGCGGCCTCGGCGGCTGCAACTAACCCGCTTGACCCGGAGGAGTTCCGGCGACAAGGGTATATGGTGATCGACTTCATCGCCGATTACCTTAAAAATGTGAAAGACTACCCGGTTCGTAGCCAGGTTGAGCCGGGTTATCTTCGGAAACGGCTCCCGAGTTCCGCTCCGTTTCAGCCGGAATCCATGGAGACTATCCTTAAGGATGTGCAGAATGACATTGTTCCTGGGATTACTCATTGGCAAAGCCCTAATCATTTTGCTTACTTTCCTAGTAGCTCCAGCATCGCTGGGATACTAGGAGAGACTCTTGCGGCGGGATTTGATGTTGTCGGATTCAACTGGATATCCTCTCCGGCAGCTACTGAGCTTGAGTCGCATGTTATGGATTGGATGGCGGAGATGGTTAATCTCCCTGAGTGTTTTAAATTCTCCGGTGGAACTGGCGGCGGTGTTCTCCTCGGAACAACCTGCGAAGCGATGCTTGGTTGTGTTGTCGCGGCTCGGGATCGTGCCCTAGAGAAGATCGGACGTGATAACATTGACAAGCTTGTGGTGTACGCTTCTGATCAGACTCATTGCTCGTACCAAAAGTCGTCGCAGATCGCCGGAATCCTCCCGAGAAACTTCCGGAAAATCTCGACGACACACTCGGCCTCGTTCGGGATGAACCCGGACGTGTTCCATGCCACGGTTCAAGCCGATATTAAGGCCGGGTTAGTCCCGCTCTTCCTTTGTGCCACCGTCGGGACCACCTCAACCGCCGCGGTGGACCCGATTCGTCCGCTTTGCGACGTGGCGAATAAGTACGGGATATGGGTTCACGTCGACGCGGCGTACGCCGGGAACGCATGCATATGTCCCGAGTATCGATCGTATATCGACGGAGTCGAGGGTGCGACGTCGTTTAGTTTCAATGCACACAAGTGGTTCTTCACCACCCTTGATTGTTGTTGCCTTTGGGTGAAGGAGCCCTCGGCACTCGTCAAGGCGCTCTCGACGAGCCCAGAGTATCTCCGAAACAAGGCGACCGAGTCGCAACAAGTGGTCGACTACAAAGACTGGGGAATCACCTTGAGCCGTAGGTTTAGGGCACTCAAGCTCTGGATGGTCATTAGAAGCTACGGAGTAAATGGTCTAAGAGGCTTCATTAGAGGACACGTCGACATGGCGAAGCACTTCCAGTCCTTATTACAACAGGACTCGACGTTCGAGATCGTTGTCCCGAGATACTTCGCCATGGTTTGTTTCCGTGTATCACCCAAGTCCATCCTAAAACATCTTTACAACAACCATAACTACCTCGAGGAGGAAACCGTAAACGAGATAAACAAAGAGCTTCTCGAGTCGATCAACGCCTCGGGTAAGGTCTACATGAGCCATAGCGTGGTCGGCGGGATCTACGTCATCCGGTTCGCAGTCGGGGCGTCTCTCACCGAGTACCACCACGTCGACTACGCATGGAACGTCATCAAGGAACACGCCCACACCATGTTGGCTAGTCGTCTAGGCTCGTGTGGCAATGTCATAAACGGAGGCATCCCCGTGTCATCGGCTGTGACGGGTTTCGAGAGGGAGTCGCCGGTGCCCGGAATGACCGGACTCCCGGTTCAGGTGGCGCTTAACGTGATCGGCCCATGCTAATCGCCGGCCGACACATATATGCATGGATGGGATGAATATTTGATTTATCGGGTCTATTTTTCTAGCATATTATTTCGAAGCATAACTCGGGCAAGCTGTGAATTTGTTAATTTGGTATTGTTTTCTTTGATTTTCGTTTTTATGTTTTTATTTCAAATGAAATAAGGCTTATATTATGTCGTTACATAATGATGTTCTAATTAAAGATGGTATTTTTGTACAAGCATTAATATATAAAATCGATATATGCAAGAGCACATCGGACTCTCTTGCCAGTCTGGTACGAAAGTGTCAAGACTTCTTGCAAAGAGATTGGATTATTCAGTTTCGTCATGTCTACGGTGAGGCGAATAGAGTAGCGGATTTTGTTGCTAGTTTTGCTATAAACTCACCTCTTGGTTTTCTTGTATTGAGTAACCCGCCGGAGGGTATAGTTGACTTGCTTATTGATGATGTAAGGAGTCGGGCTATCCCCGCTTTCTGACTACTTAGCCTATCGTTTTATTAATAAAAACGCGTCCAGATGCGCCGGAGACCACTGACTCTCCTTCCCACAAAAAAAAATAATCTTTTTTTTTTTTTTGCTTCCGATAACGAAAATACAAATTTGTTCGATCAGCTGAGAAATGGTAGCTCATCAACACATTATATGACATATCTTAATATTTTACGTACTCAACTATTAAAACAATTTATTATTATTACCTAAAGTTTTGATAAGCTACGTGTATTTATTAAATCATAAGATAATCACTAGATGCTTACGTGTGTACATATTGTCTTACCCATCATATAATCATTACTTAATTTCATAATTTGTACGGTTATTATATTTAAATTTTAACGTGAACATCCGGTGATCTTTACACTAGTTAATTATAATTACACTCACGACAATTATTGATACTATTAAGGATCGATCGATGATGGTACAATTATATACTATTAACAAAATTCAGATTTTTTTTAAGTCTTTCCGAAGAGCTATTAGATACTTGTGTAGACAACATGCTGTCGATGTTGTTGCTATCTTTGAACCTCAGATTTTTGGTGTTAGAGCCCAATCTGTCTGTGATCGTATGAACTATTCAGGTTGTTTCCGGGTTGAAGCTGAGGGCTTTGAAGGTGGAGTTTGGTTGTTGTGGAAAAATGATAAGATCCAGCTTACGGTGTTATCTAGTCGCAAGTGGTTCATTCACGCTAGAGCTACTGACGGTACTAGTATGTTTAACTTGATTGTTGTTTACGCTCCTCCTGATGTTTCTAGACGTCGGGATTTTTGGAGTGCTCTCGATAGTATTTTGGCTACTATTTATGATCCTCTCATCATTGGAGGAGACTTCAATTGTATTCGATTTCTTCATGAGCGAAAAGTCTCTCGTCAAATGAAAATGTCCAACTACGTTAAACTTATTACGGTACTATAATAAGAATAATCACATGATAGTTTTTGGTGTATTGACCGTGATATCAAGTGTCAAGAGCGTATTTGAGGGAGGGTGTGAGGAAAACGATCTTACGTCGATCATAAACAGATAAAAAAAAAACCCTAATACGAGAAACCCCAACACTCGCATGATAATTAAAAGCATTTCACACGTAAACTTACTATATATGATCGGCAAATTAGGTCAAAATATTATTTATACTATAATTGTACCGAAATTGGAGTAGGTGAACCCAATCCAAATAGAGGTGGTCGTATGTACGTACATGTTGCATGCAATTTCTCAATTACACTGAAGAAAAACTATTCCAACTTCGAAACATACTCAATAGTTTAATAAACATTGACCAAGACTCTCTCTCTTTCTCATATATATATATATATATATATATATATATATATATATATATATATATATATATATATATATATATATATATAGTATAGATACTATGAGAGCACTGCTAACGTGTATACATAAGAACAAATTCGTAATTATTATTAGTTTTGTTACGAAGGTGCCATATAGTTTAATGTATTATTCGTAGTTATTGTTGGTTAAGTGGATTATTCGTAGTTATTGTTGGATTCCTAATTATTATTATTCGTAGTTATTATTAATTATGATATCTACTCTAAATCTCAACCCTTAATGCTCACCATCCAACGGTGTGCGATTGTTCTCATGTATACACGTTAGGAGTGTTCTCATGAGAACCGCACCCTATATATATATATATATATATATATATATATATATATATATATATATATATATATATATATATATATATATATATATATATATATATATATATATATAAAGTTGGTGGCTATATATATAAAGTTGGTGGCTTTCTATGCACCCAAATTTTCAAAAGAATACAAATGACACTTAAGACTAATCAACGATGACGGATATAGTTATTTAGTATGTGGATTTGCTGAACCAACCTAGAAAAATGAGAGGTTATTTGTAATATTAATTGGTTTTATTTACAACTTGATCAAGGCTTTTGGAAAGTAGGTGATATGGTTAAGAATTGGTATTTGAGAAATAATTAATAGGATTAGAACTTGTGATTATTGGTTTAGAATTCTCGTATAGATGAGAGATATAATAAAAGAATTTGGTCAAATATAAACTTGATTCGTTGTATTGATTTTAAAAGTTATATCAATTGTTGTATTATATGTAAATATTAAAATGTTAATGAAAGAATTGGGTTAAATACAATGTAAATTATTACATTATTCACATTCTTAACTATTATTTTTTGGGTTTCAATATTTATTATTATAAGTGAACTTTTATGTAGGTAAATTAATTTTTTTTTAATAATTTTCTTATACTAATACTATAAGAGTGACTCCTTATGTTCTGGAATTATGAAGTAATCTGGATTGTTGATTGAGTTGGTCTAATGGTCTAAATCTTTTTATTAATTAAACAATATAATAAGAGGTGTAGTGGTAATTTTGTAATTTCTTACAAGGCGCGGTGGTAATTTCGTAATTTTAAGAAGGTCGATGCAAAAAAAATCCTAGCGAACACTTTTTTTCATTCAAGGTTTTTGTGCATATCGTTCAAAATTTTGGTTTTATTAGTTCAAATTGTATGTACTAATGTTTCATACATTTTTATGAGAAAATATTGTAACATTGTAAGATCCTAGTTTTTGCCTTCACCGCCCCCGTGGTGAAGAAGGCCGCCCCAGCGGCAAGCCTTGGCTATCACCGCCCCCGCGGTGACAGTGAGCCGCCCCTGCGATAGGGTGATCCGCCTTTGAGGATTCGCCACAGATCACGCCCGATCTGTTTTCGTTCGTTTTATCTTCTTTCCATAGATAGAATATTTGATCTTCTATCTTATGAGCCGGCTTTCCTATCTTCTTCCTAACCCTAAAACGTCTTTCCTTCTATCTTTCCACCCCTCTTCTATAAATTCCCTTCTTTCCTTCTTTTTCCGTTTTTCGCATACGCTTCATCAACCCTGAGAGCTGCAACCGTTTCCCTTGCTTTCTCTGTGATCTTGTTGAACATGTAAGTTCCTTCTTCTTTGATTCTTCCTCACGTTCATGATTTGTTGCATGCCCTTTCCTTTTGTTTCGCTTTCTTCTTTCGTTATTCCTTTTCTTCTTCTCCAAGGATCAAGATCGAGTCTTGATTCTTGTTGGTCGTTCTGTTGTTGATATGTTGACGTTCACAGGCTCCCTTGGCTGAGTTGTGAAGTGTTCGAATGTTGAGAAAGCAAGCTTTGGCCTTTGCTGAAACTCCTTGCTGTGAAGGAGAAGTCGGCGTTTATGTCACAAAAACCGCCCCCGCTCCCTGCAGTGTCGCCCTTACGCCTCGTCCAGCCACCCCTGCGGTTTTCTCTGCAGTAGCTCCCGTCTTTGGTGAGCTGCTTCTTTCCTTGCTTTCCTTGTTCCTTTCCTTGGTTGTTGTTGATGTTGTTACCCATTAGTGTTCTGTAAGACTAAGGTTGAGACCTTAGCTTGTGGAGAACTCTTAGAGATCATCGAGACTAGAAGTTATAGACTTCTAGCACCCGTATTGTTCCTGATTCGTGATGCCTTCTGATTCGTGAGGTAAGTCCCTTGGACTTACTTAGCTTCATTCCGTATATTAGTTTGATTGTTTTAGTTTGTTGTGTTGTTGCTTATCGTTATAATTGATAACCGGAACTAGGATTGACCTGTATAACCGTAATCGGCCCAAGTGTATTATAACCGGGCGGTTACCACTTGTCCACTTCAGAATGGTGAAACTGAGAGGTGCTTTTGCGACCAGTCCAGCAGGTGACAGAAGGATGCATTTAGCTGAGTTTAACTATATAAAGAGTCGTGTGCATATGAGAACATAGGTGTATTATGTTAAAATTTAGGACATGAATTTAGCTGGGTTTAACTATATCTAACATTAATCAAATATAAAAATAGTCAATCAAACATATATGCTAAACTCGCTATTTCTCAAGTTTATATGTGAATTTTTTTTTAGTTGATTATCTCATTCTCATTGTAGTTAGCCCACGAGATAGGATCGTGCTTTTGCTAAGTATTTACAGATTAAAACCCTAGGGCAAGTTATGTACCAACATATTGTATATGTGTATTAATTTCTAATATCTGTATGCAGATTAAAATTTTTAATATCATGTATGTGCTGGATGGCCGGACTTACGCATGAGACGAGAAACTCGGACTCAGTTTGAACTCCAATAAATTTTAAAACGAGTTGAATATGAGCATACTTTAAAGCTCGGTTAAAATTTTATTTGGACTCAATTGGTTCACTTATAAATGAGCTGAACTTAAAAACATTAAAGTTAGACTCATTCAATTAGAATAACACTGCGAGCATGTTGTTATATAATTGAGTTATTTAACACGGTCTAGTTTAAAAACTCTGTTGGAGATAATAAGTTCTCACATCGAAAGATATGGACATTCCGAGCTTAGTGCATAAGCTTGGTGAGTTACTCCTCCTATCGTCAATTGATTTTAAGATGAAACCTCGCCGAGTTTATGTGTTGGGCTTGGGCCAAATGCGCATATTCGCTCGTATGCACACGACTCCCACTCTACCAGTCCATCAGTATTGAGTTATTAAACACGGTCTACTAAACTCGAACTTGTTCACTCTCTAAATAAACTGAATATAAACCATTTTAAAAATTCTATTAAAGTTTAAACTCAAGCCATTAATAAACGAGTCCAACTCAATCGTACAAGTATTAATATAACATCCTATGTATGTCTAATATCCATGTATCTGTCTATATTTTTTCCCTCGTATATAGAGAAAATTGTCTAAACAATACCCCATCTTTTATACTGACTAAACTTTAGTACCCCATCGTTTAAACTATCAGAACGATACCTCACCTATTGAGCTCGACCAAAGATTAGTACCTAAATCACTATTCACACAATAAGTTAACAGATCGTTTGTTAAATATCAGGGGCAAAATTGTCCACCTAACTTAGGCAAAATTGTCCACCTATCATAGATATTTAACACCGGTCTGTCAACTTAAAGTGTGAACGGTAATTTATGTACCATTCTGATAGTTTAAATGACGAGTACTAAAATTTAGTCAGCCTAAAATGGGTACTGTTTAGACAATTTTCTCCATATATATATATATATATATATATATATATATATATATATATATATATAAACACTTTAAGTTTGATAAAAAAAAAATTGACTATTAAATTATGGCTCCTCCAATCTTTTGATAAAGTTTCATTAAGTTCACTTTCGATCCACTGTTATTTTAATGATTAAAAATAACAGCTTAATTAATCTAATCTAATATAATAACTGGTGGGTAAGTAATGACCAAATTTCACTTTTAGAAGTTGAATTTTACTTTTCCGTCACAAAGAAGATCGAATCAACTTATTATAAACAATGACAAGCAGAAGCAGGTCAGCTAAATTACTTAGTCAGAATTTACGGTTTCCAGTCAAAGGGTAAATACTTTAATTACTTCATGATCTTCCCGTAGACCGGTCATATTACTGCCGGTTCGGGTTAAACCGGTTTTTCATAATTTTCAATTCTTCATTGACTATGTCTCACTTCAATTTTAGGTTTATTTAGGTTTGTAGGATTTTGATTCATTGTTTAGTCGTATATTTTAGTTTAAATTTTATAAGTTTTTAGTAAGATGGTTGATTTCGACGATTCAGGATTCTAGCTCAAGCATTGGTATCATTAGATGTCCTAGTCCGGTTTTCTGAGGAAACATTTTTTGTCGAGAGGATAATACGTTGTACGCAATCAATGGCGGAGCTTCTAGTGTTGCAAAAGATAGCTTCATTCCTCGTGATCCAAGCAAAGTAGATGAATGAGATGAAGGTAGCTCTTCTAATCTGGTGAACCAAATCATTTCTTTTATTGACATGCTTATACTCCCGATTGTTGTCATCGTTATCACAAAATATAGTACGAAACATTAAATTTGTTATCTGTCAAGGCTAATGACGTGAGGGTATACATCTGCTAAGCCTACGCATGCATAAACTCACGGATTTCGTCATAAAATCAATTGACAATAAGAGGAATAATCATTGAACTTATATACTAGGCTCTCACACCTCGTATATTCGACATGAGACGATATATCCACACATCTCAAACAAAACTCTGACTTGTTAGCGTCTCCCATTAGTGATGAATCTCTTAAAAAAAATACAAATATTGTGTAAGTGGGAGTTGAGACTTTGTCAATGATGTATACGTATGTATATCTATTGGTGGAGGTAGGCAAGAAATTTGGAGGTGTTTAGTGATGAATCTCTTTAAAAAAAATTGTTCAAAAGGCATCTCTCATTATTTTTATGTGTTATTATAATATCACAAAACCCTAGCTAGCTAGTGTGCCAATAATTTCACCAAATGTTTTTGCATATTATACAATTTCATGACTTTGCATTTGTGATCAATTCATACTTAACAATGGAGAAAAACGTTAGACTAGGTGAAAAGAAAACCTACCATAATCCGGTAGTTAAATTAGAGGTTTGTGTTCTCGTAACGGGGATAAGTTGAATGTGATTCGGATACTTAAAAGTCGTTTGAATTGTTCTTGAAGGTCGGAATGCTTTTTATTTGATTCTTGTTAGATATTCGGTCTTTTGATGAAATCCATATCAGGCACATTCTCATGCTCTTAAACCATAATCTTGTCGAGATAGGTCAAACATACAAGACCTTCTTCTGGAACAAGAAGATAATTTTAATGTGGTTCCGGGATTTCAAGGTTGATGGAATTGCCCTTGAAAAAGTCAAACGTGCCTATTGTTTGACTAAGTTAGTTATCCGTGTGTCAAGCTTTTCTTAGGGTTTTTGGAATGACACTATTGTTTAAATCCCCCGGGTAGTATGTATGGAGAAAGTGTCATTAGGAAGGTATCTCAAAATGGGTCATGAAATATCCGGTCCAAACGTGATATTGGTCAATCGAACCGAACGAGCCAGAGACAAGACCTAAAAGATTATTAATTAATACAAATCATGTAATGTTATCTTTTTCGGTTGTGAAATTTCGACATGTCAAATATATAAGGGAATTGGATGAAATGCACCCAATGATAAATTTTGTTTAGTAGATAACTTAGGCCTATTAATTATTAGGTGAATATCCTTATTAAACGACAATGGGACATTAATAAATTATATCTTAATTTAATCGTTTCTCTTGTAACTTTATACTTGTAAATGAGACGTATTTTTTTGTAAATTAATAATTTATTATAGTAAATGACACTTATTTTCTTGTAATTTTATATTTCTTGAATTTTCTTGTACATTATAATTCTTACAAGAAATATGAAAACCCTAATAAACGAATGTAGCCACGGAGAATTGATATTTGGTTAATAGTCTCTCCCTCCCACCCTAATATCAACCAGACAAGTTGGATCTCACGATTTATCTTCTTTTGAAAACTACAAACATACGTTAATTATGATAATTGAATTCTTTTGTACACTAAATTTCTTGTACAAGAATTATTGTAACCAATTTTCTTACACACGATAATTGAATCGAGAAATTGAATGTTCATTATGAATAGTAGTAAACGATGAAGAGTAGTCGGCGCTTTAGACTCAAAGAAAAATCTTGTAATTTCTTGTCTGAGGGTAATCTAAATTTATTACATTAATCCAAATTATAGGGAGTATGAGTGAATCAAAAGGTAATAATAAACACATAATCTTGTAGAATCTTGTATAATGGTAAATTAGTCTAAATTTTTATAATAAAAAATCATATTCTAACAAAATTAGTGAGGTGAAGAAACACTAAATAAAATTAATGATCTAATGCTACGTTGCAAATTCACCCAAATATATTATGAGGATTCCATCGTAAGTTTAGACGGAAATATACATTAGACTCAAACTCATCGCATATGAATCCACTAAGGGCTCGTTTGATTCCAACTCCGGAAACGGAAACGGAATGTAAACGAATTTAGTCCATATGTATATCCTTATTCATGAAATTTTGTGGAATCATTCCTTGTGATTTCATGAAAGATGCACTTACTTCCCCATATTTTGTTTCCCTATACGATATTAAAACTAATCAAATTCTACTCCAATTACTTCAAACTATAAAGAATGATTCAAAAAACTTTCATGAATAAGGGTATACGTATAAACTAGATTCGTTTCCATTTCATTTTCGATTCCGAAGTTAAAATCAAATGGGCCTAAAATTACACCATAAAATCAATCGATAAGATAAGCACTTCACCACCTTATATTTATACTATTTTTTAACCAATAAATTGAATAGTGGACTTGTTATACATACGTCATCTTCACGCACGTTGCTATTAATGTCAAGCCAAAAAGTCAAAAGATAAGAGGAAAGCAGTAGGAACAGGTGGCCACCTCTTTAAAATTTAGAACTTATGTACACAAAAGAAGAGTTCAACATAATGATTAATGAATAAAATAGTCTAAAAAGATTTGTTCTATTGCTGGAGGATACCCTCCCAATATCAGTTTTTATATACATGTCGTCAAGAGGATTCAAACTCGAATCTCCAACCTAACCACTTAAGGAGTCTAATACCACATCTCGCTAGACCAACTGAGTATTGGTGTATGATTTGATTGTTGATTAAAATAAATGAACAACAGAGAGATTTTTCAAAAACCTAATTAATGTTTGACGAGAGTAGATTTGTGGATAGATTTACCAAAAAGTCAAAATGACAAAAATGTGCAAATTCTTAAATGTGTAAAAGAGGGGTAAGTAAAAATTTTGATAATCTACCTAAAATGCTTTTAGTAGTAATTTTTCAAAAACCTCATAAAAAAAACTCCCAAAAAAGATAAAACTAGTGGAAAACCTCTCTTGTCAAACATCATGTAAGACTCTGTTCGGCGGAATTATTTCGTAGGTTATTATAAAGCTTTGTGTTTTTTGAAAGCTACATGTTGTTTGCATCATAGATTTTTGAAGAGATTAGATTTTTAAGAGCTTTTTGGTGGGATTTGGAAAACTTTTCTAGGATAGTTTTTTGGGTAAATTATCAAAATTTTACAATTTTATCCCTCTTTTAAATCTTTAAAATTTCCGCTAGGTGTTCATGTATTGCTTGACCCTCCCAAGGGTGCTATAAACTGGATTGATCATGATGTAAGGGGTTGGGCTATCCCCGCTTGAGGACTACTTAGCCGTTTTTCTATTAATAATAAAGCACGACTAGATGCGCCGGAGACCACTGAATCTCCTTCCTACCAAAAAAAAATAAACATCAATTAACTTATTTGTTAGATTTTCGGAATTTACAAAAGGTTTTTGAAACTCTACTCACAGATCTACCAAAAAAGCTAAAACTACCAAAAAAGCTTAAATTATTAAAAAATCTCACTATACCGAATAGGGCCAGTTTTCTAAAACTCAAAGCTTGATGAAAATCTACAGAAAAAGCTACGCCGAACATGCCCCTAGTAGTCCAAGAGACCACTAAAGCGACATAAAGACACATCCAACGTTATTTGTTGGCTACAAGATTAGTAAATTGCAAAAAAGTATTGTCAAAGTACGATGCATAAGGACCGTAAAGCGGGGCCATATGCATACGAGTCTATATACGCGTTAAACCCAAATTTAACGGGCATCTGTCCTAAAAGGAATTGACCACCAGCCTTACATACTTATGAATAGGAATTTGTGGCGACTAACTCAACTACCCACCGAGAACACTTGGGGAAGGCCAATAGGGTTTTAAATTATTTGATTGAGTTTATTACGTGTAAAGAGAAGAGTCATTTGAGGTTGGTGACGCTAAGGCATGGAAACGTAATAGAATCATTAAGATTGACTTAAAAGACTATTTTAATGTCACCAAACCCCAATCAATTGGTCAATTTTAGTAGGAATTTAATCATCATTTTAAGTCTATTTCAGATTATAATTAGGTTAATTTTAATTATAATAAAATATATAATTCCATTATTCTCTCCTTATAATAATAATAATAATTGTTATTTTAGATAAAATTTAAGTAATATATACTATTTATCATTTTACATCTATATAATTAACTTTCTAAATGCTGTATTATTTTTTCTTTATCTAGTTTTTAAATTCTTTTTTCACAATTTTTAACTTTAATACTGTTAATTTACATATTAAAAAATATTAAATTCATTATTATTACCTCCACTATAAAAAAATTTGAGTGTCGTAGTAAAAAAAACTTAACTTTAGAATTTCGGGTTCTCATCCGTAAGATCTATTACTTCTGGAAAGTTTCTCGCTATAAAAAAAATGATAGTTTTTTTAAAAAAAAATATTTACCAAATATATATGACATTTCAAAATTTTATTTTTAACATTAAAATTAGTTATTTTTAATAAAATTTATTTTACATCCAAGTACCTCATTTGTTATAAGAGCGTACATAAATAAAATTGGGTAAAATGGGGGAGTAGGTATGTTTTGTAACAATGAGCATATAAAGGGCCCCAAGATAATAATGAGTACAAAATAGGCCCCTCTATATTGCACAAAAAAGATTTATTAAAATAAGGAGAGGATTTTAAGGAAGTTAGAAGATTCTTCTCTCTCCTATTTATAATCAATTAATTTTATTAAATCGGGTAAGTAAATATTTTTAATTAAATAAATAAAAGATTGCGTCAGGTAGGATTCGAACCGTGGATGACAACCCCTCCCTCCCACCCTTATACCAACTGGACTAGTTAAACTTTGTGTATTCTTTTAATGATACGCAATATTAATACACAATTTCAGTTACATAATGTTAATACATAATTTTAATTACATAAGTTTTGTTTGTTTATATTGTGTACACAAGTCTGGCTACACAAAATTCGTCATTTACACATGGTTTGTTTACATAAAGTCCGTCATTTACACATGGTTTGGTTACATAAGTCCGTTGTTTACACAAGATTTGGTTACATTAGTCCGTCGTTTACACAATATCTGGTTACACAAGTCCGACATTTACATATGGTTTGTTACATAAGTCTGTCGTTTACACAAGTTTGGTTACATAATTCCGTCATTTACACATGGTTTGTTTACATAATTTCGTCATTTACACATGGTTTGGTTACATAAGTCCGTCGTGTACACAAGATTTTGTTACATAAGTCCGTCGTTTACAAACATCGTAGTAGTTCGTAGAACTGATTTCAATTTGCCAATATCAATCAAGCAACAAGCAATTATGCAGTGGGAGTAATTTACACAAGAAAGTTCTTAATTCAATAAAAGACGGATATATTGTGTACACATGAGAATCAGATCACGGTAGAAAATGGAGAAGATTTGTACCCCAGATATGCACTTTAGTTCGCCGGAGATCCCTCGGAGGCAGGAGGGTGGGAGACGCACACTCCCACAACCGTAGAAAGTTGTAGATAATCCTCGTCTCCTTTGATTTTCAAGAAGCAATAGAAATAACATCATCTGGTTCGTTTGTTTTTGAGAAAAAAATGAATTTTGTCATAAGCACTTGGTTCCAACTCATCAAGTACATCATCTGGGCGGCGGCGCGTCTTCTTCCTCGATGGTCCTCGCGGCGGGGTTCCTTCAACAATGGCATCTTAGTTCCGGTCGAAGGCTGGTGGATTTGGGTAGTGGCTCAATGGCGTCTCAGATCCAAATCCACCACGATTCCGTCGGAATCACCCTCGTCTGCATCGTCTGTCGCCGGAGAATCCGTCCTCTTCTCCCGATGAAAAGCCTAGATTCCCGATCTCATGGCCTCTCGATGGTGCAATCTCTCTCGATTGGATCTTAAATATCATGGAAGCCTTCGACCGGTCCTCTCGCAACCTCTCCCCATCCGAATTTCCCTTTGTCTCGCAACCCCTCCCCATCCGATTTTGTTGAATATTTATGATGATTGATGGGATATTGGAAGATCTTTTAACTGTTACCAAATTCCATTAACAGTTTCCTTATTTTTAGGCTAATTAATATTTCTTTTAACTATTACCTTAAATACTTAATTAAGATTCTTTTCACATCTTATTTATCTTTTTTATTTTAATTGTTAATATTAGGGGCCTAGTTTGTTTTTTAGAAAATAAAGTTACCCTACTACCTTAATCTTCTCAATAAAATTGACTACAAGTTTCACCAATTAGTTATAAATATTATTTTAAATACTAATTAATCTTATTACATACAACAAAATTAATTTTATTTTAAAAAATTATTATAACTGATACTTTATAGCAACTCAAATCATGTTTATTTTATTTTCAATTAAACACAAGATAATAATAATTTTATTTCTAAAATATTTATCAAATAGAGTTGAATATAATAGTGAGATTTTATTTTCCAAAAAAGGGTTTTTAAAGTGTAATATTAACCATAACCATTAACTAGATCTTGTATTTATTTATATTATCTTTGAAGAAAATTAAAGTAGAGAAGAAATGTAACATATATTATAAAGATGATCCGTTATTCAAATCAACAAAAGTATGTTTGTACCAACCCACAAATGATTAATTGTGTCATCATTTAATTGGTACATATTTAAGTGGTCGACATAAAAGCTTATTATGAACACGTATATAATGTCTATATGTACACCTTGCTTAATCAAAGCCACAAATCACCACAAAAAAATACAAAGAAAATCTCGTTATTTATTCTCTAAACTGATTTTTTTTGTAAGTTTCTAAAGCATAAAATATGAAAAAAATAATATGTTCATTCATATTGTACAAGATATGTTGTCCACTGAAAAATAAAATTCTGAATAGAATAAAATAAAATTGTAAATCGTAATGGACTATTTGGGCCGTGGGCCGTGGGCCTTGGCCCATTTATATATTTGAAAATTTATTTAACTAGAAATTAAATAAAACCACCTAATCCCAGAGTTCTCAACTACCAGCTGTAAACTTTTCTATAACAGTTTTTATTTTTTTCCTTTTAATTTTTTATAAGGATTCATGCATTTTATGAAGATAAAAGTCTATAATTGGGTGATATTATGTAAAAAAAAATAGTATAATTTTAGTAAAACAATGAAATAACTTATTGCTTGCTTGAGAATATTTTCTCATTCGTCTCTACTTTGTCTCCAACTCGGTCTAAACAAGTTGAATATAAACATATTTTAACCTCATTTATAAATGGACTGAACATAAGCATGTCAAAACTTGACTCGTTCAGCTAAAATTAGATGCTAGGATTGTTATTAGTTGAGCTACTCGGGTCGTTTACTCATATACAACCTTGTTAGTGCAATAGAGTTATTCTAAACTAAGCCACATTCATTAACCAATAAACAGCTTTGACACTTGAGGTGATAAAGAAACAAATAAGACTTCTTTGTAAACACTTGAACTCCTTCAATAGAAGTTTCCTCACAGGGTTAAATACTATGAGTTCAGACAGAAGCCAAACTATGGAACAGAGACAAATGGAGTGATTAATCTTTTCATTTGCTAGACAGCAGACCTAGAAATGGCTCCTGATTCGTCTTCGGATTTGTGTTCCCCTGTTTTTCCAGGGTACTTCAGGCCAAGAGGAATGAAATATTGGACAACTTGCTCCATGTCATGATCGTAACACAGCAAGGAAGAAGCGTAATCAACAGACGGACTCTTAAAATAGCGGTAGAACTTGTTCTTGCACGTAAATGCGAATGCAAGTGAAATGATAGGAAGTGGAATGAGTAAGGGAGTGTAGTAGAACTCCTTCACACCAGAATAAGCTATCATGGTCACTTGGAACAACAGCAGAGCTCCAACTAAGCGTGTGTGAATGTGAGGCCACATCCTCCCATTGCTTTCAAATGCCGGAACGTAGACTTTCAAAGCCTATAGACAATTGAAATCGCATTTGAAGTACATTGAGAAAATCAATATTCAGTGGATTTGTTATAAGAGGTGAGCTACTGAGCTAAAAAACATGCCTGGTTTCTGAGGATCAACCAGCCTAAACCGAAGTATGCAATGCCAAAGGGGATGATTAATGGAGCAATGACCGAGTAGCAAAGGACGATTGTAGCAATAAGCATATCACCGGGGAATCTTGTTTCGTACCCAAGGTCTCCTGGAGCCCAGGCTTCTTTTACATCCTCCTCACTCTTGCAAATGTATTTTCTCTTCAAATGGAATACAATTAGTGGGATTAATCTTGAAAGCTCAAGTCCATAACCTACAAGAAACCTGAGACATCAGACATACAGCTGTAAGAAACCATTCTTTCAAGTTTCTTATGGACTATATCTGCAAACATTACTTCTACTAGACCTGAGACAGTAGACGTATGGAGAAATGTAGTGAGCTTCATTCTATGATCACATCATTTTGTTGTTGATCAAATTATTTCTTGAAAGAATTTGGCCAAATAGACCCTTTTCTATTTTCATTAGGTTTGTGTACCCCTTCAATTTTTACCACTTTCGTTAAATTGAAGTCGGAAGGTAAGGGGTTTGATTAGGTGTACATTTACTAAACATATTTATACCATGGGCCTAGTTACTAGAGAGAAATTTCAAAAAGGCTTACTTAGCTAATTTGGTCATTATTTCATACAGAAATTGAATTTGTTAATCAATTTCTGT
Source organism: Fagopyrum esculentum (assembly GCA_033239045.1). NCBI lineage: Eukaryota > Viridiplantae > Streptophyta > Magnoliopsida > Caryophyllales > Polygonaceae > Fagopyrum > Fagopyrum esculentum. Next base: position 154,340,804 of record BSUD01000004.1, on the reverse strand, counting down.
TTCTTCAAAGTTATCTGTGTTCTGCAGTTCATAACAAAATTGAAGAGCAAAAAAGACACTTATTGTGAAACAGCTGAAGTAGCAAAAATCACTTACTTTAAAGCAACATAGTTCAAGAAGACACTCGCATTGTCAGACAGATTCTCTGCAAAAATTCCAACAGTCTTGTGTGGATCCTCCTCAATGGTCTTGTACATAGAAAATACAGTTCCACCAATAAGAACTCCAATGAAAGCATTAAAGACGGTAAAATAGAAGTATTTTCCAGAGGTAGCCCTAACTGCATGACTAGTAGAAGGGATGCCCTCCAACACAGAAAGAAACATCAGCAGTTTGGGAAGCACAGCCAAAAATATCATCAGGGCAAGCTGCGGAAGGTAAGCTTCGAGCACTGTTTTCACAGCCTTAATTTCCACAATTGGCTTAAGACAAGGAAGAAAGTTCTCAAGATTGGCCAATGTTGTCAGTGCAGATATAAACCCCAAGGGGATCATGTAAAACAATATTGTGAGTGCAACCATTACATACACTACAAATTGGCGTATTTTCCTTTCGTAGTAACTGAGTGAGAGGTTACTCCAGATGATCTGGCATGGTTCAGGAGCTTCCATGGTCGTCCATTTATCACCTGTCTGGGAATGTTGGCTTTGTGCTGCAGCAGCAGCAGCTACCCTGCAGTTAAAGAAAACCAGAGCAGCAGAGAGTTGTTTCTCTTCAAGGGTGACTTTTTGCTCAGCATCTAATTTGGCTTCAACTTCTATAATCCTTTTATTCAAATACTCTATAGTGTCAACCTTCCTACCAATGAGACCGAAAAGTCCAATACGATTTGTCGGTCTAGTTCCTTCAGGAAAGGAATTTGTTTTTGATTCAAAATATTTTGTTTCAGCTCGACCAAGTTTCTTTTTAAAACCCTCCAGTGCTTCCCAGATTTTGTTTATCTGTAATGATCGGTAAGGAACCCATTTTAACTTCCACTAACTTCAGTAACAACAATGAAAACTGTAAACAATGCCAAAAATGCATGGAGAAATTGATCAATGTACAAAGGTGAAGCATAACTTCCACCCTGGATCAGAGCCAAAGAACAAAGGGATATATACCTTAGTGTTATCTGTGACCACAATTGACTGGTAAAAAGTGTCTGGATAAATTAATCTGAAATATGTATCGATTTGGTGCTTTCTGTTTTCATATTCTCCATGAACAACAGGTGGTATATCTCTCACAAGAATAGCATATTGCCTAGCACATTGCTGAGAACAATGTCGAGCCTGCACATTGTCATATATTGAAGCCCTTAAAGCAGATGCATTTTTGCATGCCTTCCATAAAAGATAATATGATACTAGAGAAACCCAATACACAGCAATCACAAAAGCCCACAATCTTGAACTCTTTGCCTGTAATGCAAAGGAAAGAAGGTTCTGTTATATAAGACAGCAAAAACTTTCACAAAAGCAATCTTATCTTCAATGTAACATTCAACTCAGAATTCCCACAACAAATGATGGAGAATTTACTTTGACATGTCCTATGGTATATTTGTCAACGCCTTTGAGAGTTTCAGTGCTAGTCTGAGATTCATATGCAGCCACCGGAAGGAGCATTGGGAGTAGAACCAAACCAGATAGTACTAGAATTCCTAGAACTGAATCAGACAATGAAAACTCAATAAATCAGCTTCAAATTTGATTTGAAGAATCAGAATCTCAGGCATTTAGTACTCAAGCTCAAGAGCTGATGATTCCATAATAAGACACGAGAGACAAGAAAATTGACATTGATGAATTTGAATATGCTGCTAAAATTGAATTACTGGACGCTATAAACTGAATTTCGTCAGAACAAACCAGTACGCAAGAAGACAAAGTAAACAGCTGTGTCGACTCCAGACATGATGATCAATTCATATTCGTCGGGAAAGAAAGCCTCCTTGATCCAATCAAATGATTTGGGAGCTCTCGAACCTTCCCAGGGATCGAGAGCCTTTAGAATCCAGCTCGAGTAGTACATAACTCTATTCCAGGGCCTCCTCGCAAGCCTAGTATAGAGGAACATAAGCACTACGAACACCGCAAAATAAGTGGTCAAGGACGTCAATAGTGAACTCGAATCCATCTTCTCCTCGTCGCTGAGCAGGAAGGAAAAGAGTGAAGAATCTCAAAAATAGAAGACGGATGATCGAAATTGGGGGTCTTAGGGTTTGGATTAGCGAGGAAAGGGAGTGAGATTGATTGGAAACGGGATAGAATCTGATCATGTCGTTTGCGGGGTAAAGGAATACAGAAAAGGAAGAATGGATAGTGATTTAACCTGATTGACACCAGCAATCATCTGCAAGCAACAAAGTTTGGCGGGTCCTATTGTGTTGGATGAGGCAGTTCGTGATTTTGGGTCCCATTGTAGGGTTAGTTATGGGGACGTGGTTTCGGCTTGGGATCAGTGTCATCGTAAAAATCATATACAGTCACCCTCTCCGGGTGCCTACTCCGGCATCTGTACCGGCAATCTCGTCGTCGTAGTGAAGGAGACCCACCAAATAAACTACTATTATCTCTTTCTTTTTAGTGTTCCTATACCCTACATGCCCACTCCACTCTGTAAAAGACAACATCGACACTAAAAGTGTGAGGAGAACAAAAAATTATGAAATTCAATCATGTTTCTGGTCAATCTCACTTCCCTTTCTCGATAATCCGAACCCTAAGACCCCAATTTTGGATTATACTCTTGAATAGAGAAAAATGGAATCGAGTTCGTTATTGACGTCGTTGATGACGTATTTGGCGGTATTCATGGTGCTTATGACCCTGTATACTAAGCTTGCAACGAAGCATAAGCATGATTGCATCTTCCGCCCGAATCTGATCCTCAAGGGTTTGTGTTACTGGCAAGATTACAGCTACAATGAAAGTATCGTGCCCAGAGCGTGGGACCCTTTTGCTTGGATCAAGGATGCTCTTCACACAACCGAGGCTGATATGATCGAATTGTCTGGCCTCGACACTGCTGTGTACTTGGTCTTTTTGTCTTCTGGTTTGTTCGATTCCAACTCAGTGTTTTTTTAGTACTGCTAAAAGTTCAGCAAATGCACAAATATCTACTACTGCTAAAAAAGTTCAGCAAATGCTTAAGATTCTGAGATTTGAAGCTGATTTATGGGGATTTTTCTTGTGTAATTCAGTTCTAGGAATTCTAGTTCTATCTGGTTTGATTCTTCTACCAATGCTCCTGCCGGTGGCTGCATGGACTAGTAGCTCGTCGAGCACTGGAAATCTGAAAGGCGTCGACAAATATTCCATAGGACATGTCAAAGTAACTTCTCTATGATTTGTTCTTGTGAAAATTTTCATTTTCTTATGATAAAATCTTCTCTTCTTTACATTGCAGGCAAAGAGTTCAAGATTGTGGGCTTTTGTGATTGCTGTCTATTGGGTTTCTTTAGTATCATATTGTGTTTTATGGAAGGCATGCAAACATGTATCTGATTTGAGGGCTTTAGCTTTAAGGAAGGCCAATGTGGAGGACAGACAATTTGCTATTCTTGTGAGAGACATACCACCTGTTCCTCAACATTTTGAAAACAGAAAGGAACAAATCGATTCATATTTTAGATCCATTTATCCAGACACTTTTTATCAGTCAATTGTGGTCACAGACAACACAAAGGTGTGTTCCTATCTTTCTTTAGTTGATTGTTCTTACGATATATATCCTTCACTATATACTGATAAATCTCTGAGAAGAATGAGTTACTAAAGCTTTTTTTTTATCTTCATACAAATCAGACCCTTAATTTTCTTAATTAAAATTAAAGGTAAAAAATGTTGGGTATTGGCTATAAAATATAAAGAAACAGGAACCTGTTTTATCCCATTAGAAACATAAAAGCCCCGATTATTCCCATATGTACCCTAAAAATCTCTTCATGTATTTGTGCGGTTCTAGAGCTACAAGCTACATCATCAATTTGTCATTTATGTGTGAACCATATTACAGATAAACAAAATCTGGGAAGAGCTTGAGGGTTATAAAAAGGAACTTCATCGCGCCCAGTATCTATATTTGAGATCATGCGATAGACCAATAAGCCGTGATGGGCTTTTTGGTCTCATTGGATGGAAGGTTGACACTATAAGTTACTTGGAAGACAGGATCGAGAAAGTTGAACACAGATTAGAAGCTGAGCAAAAAATCATCCTTGTAGAGAAACAGCTCTCTGCTGCTCTAGTATTCTTTAACAACAGATTAGATGCAACAACAGCAGCACAAAGCCTACATGCCCAGATGGGTGACAGCTGGACAGCTATGGCAGCTCCTGAACCATGCCAGATCATCTGGAGTAACCTTGCTCTCGGATATTACGAAAGAAAAATCCGCCAATTCGCTGTGTATCTAATGGTTGCACTCACAATCTTGTTTTACATGATCCCCTTGGGATTCATATCTGCACTGACAACACTTGCTAATCTAGAGAACCTTCTTCCTTTTCTGAAGCCAATTGTGGAAATTAAGATTCTGAGGACAGTGCTCGAAGCTTACCTTCCCCAACTTGCATTGATAGTGTTCTTGGCTGTGCTTCCTAAGCTGCTTATGTTTCTCTCTGTGTTGGAGGGAATCCCTTCTACTAGTCATGCAGTTAGGGCTACCTCTGGCAAATTCTTCTATTTCACTGTCTTTAACGCTTTCGTTGGTGTTATGATCGGTGGAACTGTGTTCTCTATGTACAAGACCATTGAGGAAGATCCACACAAGACTGTCGGAATTTTTGCAGAAAATTTGTCTGATAATGCAAGTGTCTTCTTGAACTATGTTGCTCTAAAGTAAGTGATAAGTGTCTTTTTTGCTCTGGTACAAATAGAAACTTATACAGATATTATTCCTCAGATTTCTTGTAGGTTATGGACTTGAGCTTTCAAGATTAGTCCCACTAATTGTATTCCATTTGAAGAGAAAATTTATTTGCAAGACTATAGATGATGAAAAAGAAGCCTGGGCTCCAGGAGACCTTGGATACGAAACAAGATTTCCGGGTGATATGCTTATTGCCACAATCGTCCTCTGCTACTCAGTCATTGCTCCATTGATTCTCCCATTTGGCATTGCATATTTCGGGTTAGGCTGGCTTATCCTCAAAAACCAGGCATGTTTCTAAACACAATTCTGATGAACAATATGATCTGTTTCAATCCAATGTGATTTCTAGTTTGTATAACAGGCATTGAATGTTTATGTTCCGTCTTTTGAAAGCAATGGGCGGATGTGGCCTCACATTCATACGCGTTTGATAGGAGCTTTGTTGTTATTCCAAGTGGCCATGCTCGGGTATTCCGGAATGAAGGAATTTTACTACACTCCTGTACTTGTTCCACTTCCCATCATATCTTTGGTATTTGCATCTGTGTGCAAGAACAAGTTTTACCGCTATTTTGAGTGTGCAGATCTTGATGCTGCTGCTGAACCGTTGCGTTGTGATCTTGACATGGAGAAAGTTGTCCAACACTTCATTCCTCCTGGCCTGAGATCTATACATGAAGATGAAGATGAAGTTGAAAATATTAATGACTAAGACCAAACAAATGCATATGTAACAGAACACATCAAGATGTTTGCATTGTGTTGGTATGAATTGAATATGAATTTGTACATTTAGGAATTTAAGTCAGGACCTAGATTTGTTGGTGAGACTTGAAGATGAAATCTTATCGGTAGCTGAATTCCATAACTGATTGAAGAAGCTTTTTTTTTTTAAGCTTGATGGGACGAAAAGCCCGGTTTGCCAAGCATGTCGGGCCGGATCTGGCCACCACTCTAAACATGCCGGGCCAAAATTCCGGTCCGGCAGCTAGGGGTGTAATATGAGACAAGATACTCGGTCTCGGGTCGCGTTCGGCTCGTTAAAGAGCTCGTTCATTTTCTAAACGAGCCGAATACGAAGACATTTTAAAGCTCGTAAAAAAGTTAGGTTCGGCTCGTATTATACCCCTACCGTCAGCTATTACAGGCCCGGATCCATATAAACGGGCTTAAAATATCTGAACCCGGATATGAAAAGGTCTATTTGAGATCAATCCGATCACTATGTAATCCGAAACGCTCGTCAATAATACAATTTCTTCACAAAAGTCATCAAGACAAACTTAACAATCCATGAAATTATGAATCATGATCATACTGCATTCAATAGATTAACTTGATCACAACTTCCTACAGGAGAAGGTATATCTTGAGGATCTCTCTTAGGCCTAACCCACCTCCCTTGTTCATTCCTAACCAAACCCTTAAATGCCACCTGGTGATTCCAGCAAGGCGGAATCGCCAGCTCACTCACCAACATATCACACTCCTTATTCACCAATGCCACGTCCCTCCTTGCCCCCTCCCTAAACGACGCCGTTTCACCTCCCTCAAACCCATCCACCAAATGCAAATATGTCTCCAGCATATGATGTCCTTGCAACTTCATTATCCCACGCTTCAAAAAGGGCGAAACACCGGCGTCAAGTCGGAGCTCAACTCCGGCATGCGCGTAAACCCACTCGCCACCTTCCTCCACGCTCTCCTCGTTGAATATAATCCCCGGCATACGTGGCACCACGTCTTGTTTCACCACCACACGTAAAACTCTTACTCCCATCTCTTTCAACTCTTGCTTAAAGCGAGTGTTCCCCACTCGTGGTGCCCCGTACGACACCACGCTGACGTGGACGTCCGGTAAAGCCGACTTCGCCTCGTGTGCATTGAGTAAAGCAAGCGCCCCGCCTAAACTATGTCCGGTTATAGTAAGACTAACCTCCTCACCTTTCTCTTTGTAAAATTGCACTAGTTTACGTACCTCATGCATGACTTGTTCCGAGGCGCTCGATTTATTATATCGAGTCGCCTCGGATTTAGATGTGTATAGACTTAAAAACCCGTGCTCGACTCTCGAGTCACGGGTTCCGATTCTCTCCATTCTCTGCTGAAAATCCTCGTACCATTCCGACGGAGCCACCGTGCCTCGCCATGCAACGACGATATCTCTCCTACCGATCCTCGCGGTTTCCGCGTCATCACTCACCGCCACGTAACCCATCCAATTAGAGTCCTTACTCCACGTCTCTCCCAATCTCGACCTCTCCATCCACGTCGGCAACTCCACGTGCGACATAGCGTACACGTATTTCGTAACATGGTACCCGACATTTGTCAATCCAAGCTTCTCAAACATCCTCTCACGTCCGTACCTACAGCTTCCACAATACTCTGACGACGCCTCGAAATCGAAAGCATCATACGTGGCTTGCGCGAGCTCGCCGTATTTGACGAGCTCGCAACGTAGCCACGGATGAAAAGGGTCAAGAAGCCCATCCCAATCGGCATGTCCGTGGATTTCGCGCCATTTCTCCGAGATGTTTTCTTTGGGGGAGGATGTCGGGGTGTTGACCTTTGACTCGAACACCAAAGTCAACGCCGTTGACCGAGGCTCGTGAGTTAGGGTTTTGTGAAGGTGTGACTCGATTTGCAGCTTGAATAGGTCGGTGAGCGAGTGGACGAGGCGTGTGGCGGAGTTGGGTGCTGCCGGAGCGTGGAAGACTAGATCTTTGCGGGCTTGGGCTGTTGTTCGGCGGTTGTGGCGGAGTGTTGCCGCCGCCGGCGACGCTAAATGCAAAGAAGCCATTTTTTTTTTTTTGAAAGGCTTATGATATGGATCTATACGATTTCTTGGTATATATACTAGATGAGGGCTGCTGTATATGAGATTTGAATGGGCATTAATTGTATATAATTATAGTTTAAAGTGTTGATTTGTTGATTTTGAATTGAAAAAGTCAACACATCTGCGAAGAATATTCAACATATAATTTAGACTTGAGACGAGCGTTTAAGTTTGGTTAAAATCAGTATCACAGCTAACAAATACGTACGTAACAATATCATAATATGAAAAGTATAACAAATTATAAAATCAATTATTCTTGTAACTTATGAAAAAATTTGAGTTGTAAGTTTAAATTTTGATAGGAAAAAAATGTTGCTAAATTGTAGTATTACATTCATGGAATTATAAAGTACCTATCTTTTAGGGCCTTTAGACTGACTAACCTTTAGTACCCCGTCGTTTAAATTATCAGAACGGTAATTCGCCTATTGAGTCCAACCAAAGATGGATATCTAAATTATTGTTTACAAGTTAAGTAAAAGGGTAAGATAGTTGCAATGAGGCCTACATGACATACTTATTCGACAAGAAACATAAGGGAGAGTTCTAGGAGCAAAGTTTTTGTGTTAACTTAGCGTGTGAAAAGTGATCCAGATACTAATCTTGGGTCGGGTTCAATATCCGATGTATCGTTCTGATAGTTTAAACAATGGTGTACTAAAGTTTAGTCAGCCTAAAAGATGGGGTGTTGTTCGGACAATTTTCTCTTTATATTAATGTAAATTGGGCAATTTTGGTAACTATGCCTTTTTAAAAAACTAGAATAATAACTGGACTTTTTAATGTTTCAATTAAGTAAATGTACCCCAACTTTTTGTATTTATTTTCAAACTCTACACACTCTTATCTCAAGGGGTACATTTATTAAACAAAAAACTATAAAAAGCCTAGTAAATCAAATTGTTTCATGTGTAAATTTAGGATATTAAAATTACAATTCTTGAAAGGTTGGATTTTTTGGATAATTAACCCTTAAAATATGTGAAGTGGATTTAAATAAGGGTCAATTAGGTAAGTAGGCCTTTTTAAAATTATGTTTACTAACTAGGCTTTTTTATATTTTAGGTTTAGAAAGTATACCCCTTTTTAAATTTTTACCGTGAAACCTACTGCTCTCCACCATACCATTCTTTCTCCGCCTACACTCCTCTATCTCATTAGTCCTTCCTCACATACCAGAAAGCTCAACAATTTTCTCTCTCAATCTACCCTTCTCTCTCCTGAAAGCTCAACAATGGCGACGAGCCTATACCGGCGAGCAATCTCACGAATCACCTCTCGGGTGATCCGACCTTTTCGCCCCTATGCAACCGACGCTCAAGCAGATTCCAAATCAGAGTCGGCGAAGATGAAAACCTTCTCGATCTACCGTTGGAATCCTGAAAATCCGACGAAGCCTTTCCTCCAAAATTACGAGATCAACCTGAAGGAGTGTGGCCCCATGGTTCTCGACGCTCTCATCAAGATTAAAAACGAGATGGATCCTTCTCTCACTTTCCGACGATCTTGCCGTGAAGGGATCTGCGGTTCCTGTGCGATGAACATAGATGGGAATTTTGTATACTTCCCTCTGATTTCACTGTCACACTTGCTTTCCTTACCCTCTTTGCTTGCTTCCTGTGCTCTATTTAGGGTTTCAAATGGCATCCGGCCTTAGTTTCCCATCCTTGAGCTCTGACGCTTCAATGGTGTTTTCTACAAGTGGGCTTTCTTGGAAATGGTAATTTCTTCTCTCTTTTCTTCTAGGGTTTTGTTTTTTTTTTAGTCTAAAAGGTTGTTCTTTTGCTGGAAACTGCATTTTGGGTTGAGCTCTGTTTTTGCACTGCTGTTTGTGTGGCTTTGTGAATATATATAGGGCATGGTTTCGTGTGGTGTTGAGAGATGGGTTCCTTATACATATCAGAATTTAGGAGTATAAAGCTGTGTTTGGCTTGGTGATGTATACTGTTTAGTTGGGTTCATTGCAGATTTGCAGTTCTGTTCTTTTTGGCTTTTGAATGCTCAATATCAAGATTTTTTCATCTTAGCTCCTTTGGTGTCTGGAAACCATTTTTGTAGTGTTATTCTCATAATTGTTCAACACAACTTGGGTTGATGGTTCAAATGTCTGATGTAAGCTATATTGTTTGAGTAGTTTTGTATGATTATGTGGAGATCTCTAATTTCTACTTTCTAGTGCTGTTTATGTATGCTCTTCTGTTATTATAATTGTAATGCTACATGAAGTTCTTATTTTACAAATATCAAACTATATGGATGTTTCTAGAAAGCATGAAAATGTAAGCAAACTACATAGCCTTTGCAATTCAGGTTGTTGTCTTTTTTATTTTCTAATTCCTACCAAGAGAAAAATTACAGTAGAGCCTTCGCCTTCTGATTCTTGAGGGTTTAAGGCTATTCATCATGCCTTTGCATTTACAAACACCACTGAGACTGGTCATAGAACTTCATATTTTTTTGGTTATGATCCCTTGAATGACATTTGCAGGTCCAGACCCACAACTAAGTCATTGAACAGCAACAACTTGCTGGTTGTGAACATAATTCATGAAAGGCATCAGTCTCTTATATATGATTCATTCTAATTCTTCTGGTTTTCCCAGCGGGGAATGAAGCCACTGGTCCGTCGGTACAAAACTCGTGTATAACTATTGAATTAGTTACACAATTTCTGTAAAGTAAAACTATGTTAAGGTTATCTGAGTTTTCTTGTGGTTTGATGTCATGGATCACCTGTAGAATACTGGAGATTTGTATCATAACGTCTGGTATAATAATTTCTGGTATATAGAGCATGTGAGAAATTCTGGTATGACATAATAATTTCTGGTATATAGAGCATGTGAGAAATTCTGGTATGAATAAATTCTGGTATGAATAAATTCTGGTATGAACATATTTTGGTATGAAAAAAAAATTCTAGTATGAATAAATTCTGGTATGAACATATTTTGGTATGAAAAAAAAATTCTGGTATAGAAAAAAATTATGGTATGAAAAAGTTATGGTATAAAAAAATTCTGGTATAAGAAATTCTGGTATGAAAAAATTCTGGTATGAAAAAAATTCCGGTATGAAAAAGTTATGGTATAAAAAATTTCTGGTATAAGAAATTCTAGTATGAAAAAATTCTGGTATATACTATGAACTTCTAGTATGTAATTATGGTATAAATTCATACCAGAAAATAAAATTTAAAAAAAAGTACAACAAAAGAAAAAAAAAGTCAAAAGAAATAATGTGCGTAAACAAATTTTAGATTGATTTGTAATTGTAATGTCTTTTTCTTTTCTTTTTTTATTAAAATAGGGGTTAATTACTTATACTTATATAGTTTATTCCTTTCTTTCTAAATAGAAGGGTTAATAATTTTTACCTACTATTAAATGAAAGTGGTAAAAAATTTGGGGTACACTTTCTTAAACAAAAACTCAAAAAGGCCTAGTATGTCAAATTATCCCTTTAAATAATAAGGGCCCGTTGGATTCCAACTCCGGAAACGGAAACAGAATGGAAACGATTTTAGTTTATATGTATACCCTTATTCATTAAATTTTATGGAATCATTTCTTGTGGTTTAATGCAAAATGCACTTGATTCCCTATATTATGTTTCCCTATAGAGTATTAAAGGTAATTAAGCTCTACTTCAATTACTTTAAAGCATAAGAAATGATTTCAAAAACTTTCATAAAGAAGGGTATACGTATGAACTATATTCGTTTTCATTCCGTTTTTTATTCTGAAATTAAAACCAAACGGGTCCTAAATATAGTGAAGTAAAAAGAAGTAGATTTCTAAAGAGGAAATGTAGCATTACTTTTGTCGTGAATTAAAAACAATAAATGTTGCCATGAAAACAGATGTGATATTGATTGTTGATATTATATTGATGGTGTAACGTTGATAAGTGATGTTGATATTATCAAACATCGATAATAAATGTTCCAATGAAAACAGGTGTGATATTAAATATGTTATGAAAGTGAAGGGATGGTGTGTGTATTATTGATCTCATTGGAAGTCAAAAATCCAAAACACGTGTTTTTCAAGGACGCGGGAATACCATTTCAATGTACGGAAAAAATTAAAATCTTTTTTTGAATTTTGTTGGAGATAATAAGGTCTTATAATGAGGTCCCACATCGAAAGATAAGGACACTCCGATCCAGTATATAAGATCGGTGAGCTACTCCTCCTATTGTCAATTGGTTTTAGGATGGAATCTCGTCGGGTTTATGTGCTGTGTTTGGGCATAATGTGCATGTGCGCTCGTATGCACACGACCCCACTCTAGTTGCACTTGCGGGGGCGTGTTGGAGATAATAAGGTCACACATCGAAAGATGAAGACACTGGTATAATTTTGGATCCGTTTGAAATTTATTTTTTTTACTTTTGATATAATGTATTTCTGAGGAAAAAAAATATTTTAGTTGTATAAAATTCCTGTAATTAATTAATTTTAGTAACTTATTTTAAATGATATTATACTTGATATCCCGCCGGTTTGGTATAATTTTGGATCCGTTTGAAATTAGAACCCCAAGTTTATTAGAACCAAAGATTATTTAATAGTTAAAATAAGTGACTAATTAACCAAGTTTTTTTTATAAGTTTGATGGTTTTGGAAAAAAAGAAAAAGGCTTATTAGAGTAGGTGTAAATGTAAAAGTACTAAAAAAATATTTATTTTTTATTTAAATTTGATTTTTTAGTACTATATCATAATCTTGATACACTTCGTCCAATAATTTAGGATCCAAGAATTCCAGTTTACATACTTCTTAAATGAACATTCGGTATGTTATGTCCTATTTGGTTTAACAAAACTAGTGAATTTCTTGACGTTATCACAATCACGAGAATATATTTCTCATAAAAATGTCTATTTGAGTTTATTTGATATTGTCACATGTCAACTTTTAAAGGGTTACATATTACGAAGTTTTTTACTTGGTTTAAATTTTTTAAATAGTTTTACTTTTTGTTAGTTTTTTCGAATGGTGGTTTAAAATATAAAAATATTGAATAACAAATCTTATAGACGTTTGGTAGGAGACCTGTAGTTAAGTAGATTTTTATGTTAAATTTATTTAAAAGTTTTAAAACCCGATAAAGTAGAGGTCGTGTGTATGCAAGCGCACATGCACGTTAGGCTCTAGTCTAATATATAAATCAAGCACGGTTTCATTAGGCTTGGAATGTCCCACTATTAAAGGTAGAGTGAGATCGTTTACATACGAGTGCACGTAAACTCAACTCTTACATTCAACAAGTGTCATCATAAAATCAATTGATAATAAAATAAATAGTCAACCGACTTTATATATTAGGTTCGAAATATTTTTACTAGTAGACGTTCAAACTCCCCGACCAACAAGGGGGTCATTCGATACAACAACACAGTCCCATAATATTTACTTTTAGTTGGTTTAAGAAAAAAATATACTTATCATAACTTATTACAAACTAATAAAAATCTACTTAAAAAAACTAATCTTAAATGGGAGCAATAGATTTCATTTTTCTCATAGATTCGCAAAAAACTCTTACCAAATATTTTATCGAAAGAGGTGTCCGAGGTTGAGGCTATCATGTGAGCAGTGGAGCTGACAGTTAAGCTTCATATGGCACGTGTTATTTTTAGTCAAGTTGTCTTGCGATTATCCAAAAGCTTACGAAGAGCTACGACATCATCTTTTGTAGGGTGTGCAAAATCGGACCGGACCGGTTTCGGTCCGGCCTACGGTGCAGGTTTTTTTTGAAAATCCGGGTTGCGGTCCGATTCGGTTTTTGGACCGTATAAAACCGCGACCCGAGTTGGACCGTAAATTATGAATATTCGGTCCGATCCAGTTCGGTCCGATCCATCCGGTCCATTCCGGTGAATTTTCGGTCCAATCCGTCCATTCCAGTCCGATTCGGGTCCGGTTTTGGACCGAAAAACCTCACCAAAATTGCACAATTTAGGTACAACCGGTCCAATCTAGTCCGCAATATTCAAAATTGCACAATTTATATACAAACCAGTCCAACCTGGAACCGGATCGCGATCCGATTTACGATCGGAGGTTTTACCAATTTACGGTACACCGGTTATTTGCTTGTGCAATCTGAAGGAAAGTATTTTATTACGTTTATCATGATATGATATGATTACATTGAATATTATTATCATCTCTAATTCAATGATCATCATGCAACTCAAAGTCCCTTCAACTGAGAGCAGCTAGTTCCCAGACGAAGAAGGGAGGAGGTGAATCGGACCTTATTGGCTTCAAAATCAAACTCCACAAGATTATCCTCCAACTGATGAGCTCCGATCGCAATCGGAGTTATCCTTGCGTCACCTCCGTCAACAACCCCCAAGCAGTGGACATCACTCGAAACCCTAACAATGGAGTTGGAACCGTAGATACTCCATTTGACATTCTTCCCGTCGTTCAACACCAAATTGATTACCGGCAGTCCCTTGCCGGACTTGGCATGGTAATGAATACTACTAGATCTGAAGCACGCCGCACCAAACGGAGCCACTGGAGCCGCTTTAGTTAGGTTATAAGATTTGGCTTTACTGATGAACAGCTTAATTAAGGGCTTGTAGATCTGTGAATGGAGAACGGTATAAGGATCCATTGTGCTGAATGTTGTGCCGCCGTTGCCGAGTTTGTCGAAGGATAGTAATGTGGTGTTGAATTTCAATGGAGTTCCGTCGATGTTGATGGACTTTAAATTGATGAAGTATTTGATTGAAGCGTCGCCTTGGCCGGACAGTGGATCGGTTTTGTGGGGGTTCGACACAAGCGCCGTCGTACGAAACGATTTCGATAAATCGGAATGGTTCGGAGGGAGTATGTACGGCCCACCGCCGAAAAACACCGCGCCGGAGAAGGAAGCTCCGGATGGCGGGCAGACGGCGAACTTCCGTGGCGCGTGTAAAGAAGACGAGACGTGCGCGTGAAGTGACGTCGGGGTTCTAGCGAGTGACACCATGCCCTTAGCGTGACTAGAGAGACCCTTGAGAACATCCTCGAATGTGCATAAGAACGGGAATTTGGGAAGGGCGGCGGCGGTGGCGGTCGGGGTTTCAGAGGAGTATAAGGAGATTGTATCGGTGATGAGGCCGGTACCGAAGAGGTAGTTGATCCACGGAGTGGTAGCATAACCGCCGCAGGACTTATTGGTGCAGCTGGTGGTTGGTATGGCGGGGCCGGAGCACGCAACGCTACAGCCAGCGGAGCAGTGGGAGTCGCAGGGGACGACGTTCCAGGTGGAGGACTTATTGTAGCCGACAATATCGCAGGTGAACCATGAGTACTCACTGGTTAGGTCCACCACCTGGTTGACGCGAACCGGTGGGGTTCCGACGAAGAATCTTGTGTAAAACTGGTTCTTCCTCAAATCCTTGGCGAGAGGGAGGAAGTACCTGGTGGTATACGCGGCGGAGACAAGGTGGCAAAACAACAGAATAAGGAAAATGCAAAATAACAGCCGCCTGGAAGCCATTTTTCAATTTAGGAGGATGCTGGTCAAGTCTGCATCGACTACTCTGTAGTTAGCCAGTTATATACAGTGTGCAAAAAGGGTAGTTTAGTAAATTTCGTGTTAGCTTCTGGTTTGGTCAAAAACGGCTAATGGATAACCATAAACTACAGAGATGCAAAAGGATACACTCAATCCCGTTGGCTATGCACTCGTGGTATGAAAACTGTGTGTTTCTAACTAGCCAAATGAGACCTGCCCAGACAATTTGACCTAAAACAAATAACTAACAGTTTCGTAGCCTTTTCCGCGAGATACCTCCGTACAATCTCGAGCCCTGAGGAAAATGCCCGAGACCCACTTGCCCTTGCTTGGGTCTGCATTTCATATGAAGGACGTCGGTGGGAAGATCAAGAAGCCGATGAAGGTTTCGGTTTGCAGTCACAAAGGGCTCACACTGTTGGTGTTGAATGAGCGATGATATAGATGCTGAAACTTTTGAGCATCTGCTATCTAAAGTTGCAGCAACGAGCTCGGCCTCTCTGTAAGTTGTCCCACAAACAGATCATTTGTCTTGGAGATTGGTAGTGTGCAGTGTAATAGCCTTCCATGCAACCGTACTGACAATACTTCCAGTTATGAGAGTATTGAACATTTGCTGATGAGCTGTTGAATTGCTCAACCCACATTCCCATGCTCACGTCTTCCATCTTGAACAGCTGCAAAATTTCTTAATTTCAATCCTAACTGGGTTTTTTGATTAATTAGGATGAACAAAAGTTTCCAAGTTACAAACCCGTAAGCTTCGTTTATGATGCTGACTGATGATGAACTTGGCGATATCAATGGTGATCACGTATGCAGGGCCATTGGCATATGGTGGGTAGATGTCTTCTGGCCACTCCTGTCAAAACCAGATAATTTCGTGTAAAATGGAGATCATAGTAGTTTTGGGTAGCATACTTGGGGCTTGTTTATTATAGCTTATTGGGTAGATTTTCATTTAGTTTCGGAAATTGAAATCTAATGCATATTTGGTATTGGTAGTTTATTCGGAATTAAAGAGTTTTAGGAGATTACTAGACAGATTTTCGAAGAGTTTTTCGTACACTCCTTGGAAAAGGTTTTTGGAATTTATCAATAGCTTTCAGCAGTGACCGCTTTTGGTAAATTCACCCTAAAAATTTAACCATAGAAAAAAAGCTTAGTTTACCATACCGAACATATCTTTTTTGATAAAAGGCAAGAACCTTGTGTGGATATAGGTTATTGGGAGAAAAATAGGTTGTGGGTGTCAAACCATACTTTCAGTGCAAAAAACGTTTATGAACAAATCTGTGCTTATAAAGAAACTGCCAAATAAAAACCTTCAGAAACTGAAATGAAACAAATTGACACTACAAATAATGCAACAGCTGATGGTGAACAAAGTAACCTTACCTCATAGCTGACTGCCCATTTCCCATGCCGCAGAGGTCGATGCATGAGGTTAAGATTTCCCATATATAGAGACCTTGTAGGCGGAATACGCTCAATTTCTCCCAATACAGTCGGCAACCTCACAAACGTATCATCATCACACTTCATGATGTACGAAGCTGTTACATTATGAATCTGCCAAAGAACATTTGAGTTACTTTATAGATCAGTCCCTGACAATGCTCATACGAGAGAACATCAACAAAGCTATAATGTTCAAAGTTTAACTTACCCCGTAGTTACAGATAGCTATAGTTTTGAGAACAACTAGTTCATAACGATCCAAGAATGGTAAAATGACTATATCACCAAAGTAAGCAGCTTCTTTCTTCAGTACTGCATTTACTTCCTTCCGCGCATTCTGCAGGGTAGAAATAGAAGTTATTACTTGCAAAAAATGTGCACTACAAATTTATATCAAAATCTTTCGCAGAAAGACGATAAAAACCAAAGTAAATAATAACAAAGATCGACGACTTGAAGAAGTTTGATTGGAATCTAAGATCCAAATTCAGGATATTCCATAGATTAAAATTAGACAGATTTTGCATGACATTTGACAGACTGCAGCGTTAAGACATTCATGATTCATATTTAGAAAAATGGTGGATGCTGTCGTCCTATTCTTTTAGAGATAAAAAGAATTGATGCCCAATAACCTATCCTTAAGACCGGAAAAATCACATGCCACTCATCACAGTAACTAGAAAGAAAAGCACGTGCAGTTTCTTCTCTTTCAGCACAGTTAGACTTGCATGGAAAAGTGCCAGGATCATAACACAACTTTGCCACAGAGACATGTTCAGGTAATTAGCCATATAAATATATATTAAACATAACCGTGATACATGTATGATATAATTGATCACTTATACTGTATAGAAGTTGTCAGCATGCACATTGTGTGGTTCAGGATTCAATAGTCCTAAAAGAATGGATAAGTCGAAAGAATGTTATATCTTGTACGTTGTCATTATCTCTAAGGTTTCTTACATTCAAATATATATTTCTTACTCTATCAATCAATGAGACAATTATGTGCTGTTGATGTAATAGAGTACAGAACTCTTACCAGTGCAACAAAGAAACGAACAGCTACACGTGAGGATTTAATCGCTGGAGACTGCATCCAAGTTTTCCTAACAGCCATTCGTTCTGCAAAGTGATTACTGGCAGAAAGTACTCCAATGAAGAGATGAATAGGTTTCTTGGGTAAAGGATGTGATTTCCAGTCAGGTGACATCTCTAGCACTCTTTGTGGGGAGAAGCTCGGATGAGAAGTTGGCAGTGCAGTGGCAAAGACAGAATGAATAGCAACATCACCATTAACTGCTAAACCGGTTGCATCTTCAAGCGTGAAGCCCTGGATGTACAATGACCATATCAATATAAATCAAAGGTGCATTATGTAAACCGAGATTATGGTATCACTCTATTCTATCCTTCAAAATTATTTCAGGGTCTCAATAAACGTAAATGTTGGTAATTATGTAAAACAATTATAGTAACAATAATTTAAAGTGACATACAGTTCGGTAAGGAAAGGAGGATATATGTCGGCCGCCAACACTAATATGATATCCTTCAATACCAGCACGAATAGTGAGAATAAACATCTTTCCCTCTGCAAAAGGATATGGCCAGGTAACTTCGGGTTTTTGTTTACGGCCAATAAATCTGTTGAACCAGGAGGCTGTTTTGATTTCCTTAGGATCCACGACATCATTACGCATCCATTTCTCACATCTCTTGAACCCATCAACTGCAGATCACGTGCATCATATCTTGTGAGATCTCAGATAAAGCAAACTATTATCTTAACAAAAATCAAACAACACTGCAAGTTTGTATAGAAAGTTATCACTCAACAATCAAATCAACATTAATCTGTAGATGAAGTTACACTATAATGTAAATACACAACGTTGTTAGGGAGAACAATTAAACTCAAATAGGTCATTGGCAGACTTGACATGCTAGCAAACAGAACGGAAAAACAATACGAATATATTAACAAAAAGAACTCTTACCAAGCATGTCATCATCCTTTCTTGATGGTGAACCAGTACACCTCTGAGCCTCACCCCATTGCATCCTGTAGCAGGTATTGTGTTCAACAACCGGTTTCCTGCTCCAGTCCCCTCTAACACGAGGATTTAAATGAAGAATTTTTGGAGGTTCCTCCCCTTCAGCTACTTTGAGCCCTTGTAATTCAACCATAAACTGTGAAACATATACAGTGCCATCACCATTCCTGAATCTTGCCAACTGAGGTACATACTCCTGATGTGCATGATGAGGTGTCCCCACCACCGTTATAGCAGAACCAGCAGCAAGCCCACAAGGAAGAAACATAACATGGTCTCCTCCCAAGTCTTCCCCGCTCATATGCACCCACGAAGGGCACGACTCCGGCTTTCCCTCAAGGATAGAAGATAGGCTTGAATCAGTAATATCATAATTTTGCAGCTCTTCCCAAGCTGTTACACCTAAATTCCAAGCCTCTTCAGCCATCAGCTCGAGCGTGGACAAACCATTAGTTCTATTCATTCGCCTCATTATTTCACCGGTAATTCGACCATACCCATCATTGTTTGACTTTTTAGTTTGATATCCAACTCTTGCTCCTTGTAAGAATCCTTGGTAAGGGATAACAGGCAAATCCTGGCTTTCATTATCCTCCAATTTCCTACTAAATGTCTCCTTATAGATCGAACCAACCGATGATTTTTTCATATCAAAGTCATCAGCATAGCTCTCTTCCCCACTTAGCACAGAAGCAACTTGCAAAAGCTTAGGAAACTTCAAAGTAAGGAAAATCAAGTACAAAGCAGCCACAGCAATCAAAAAATGAGACAGCTTCAACCTCCTACCTCCAGAACTTTCCCCTTTCAGCCTCTTCATCGTATCATTAACAACCATTAACAAACCACCCGTGCTCTAACCCTAAAAAACTAACGCCCAACATATAAAACTACCACCAAACAATCCATCTCAAACATTCACCGCCAACATTCAGCAAGAACAGCAAGAAATTACCAGAAACTTCAGTTTTTTTATCAAGGATCGAAGAAATTACCAGCTGATGAATGTTCGATATGCTTGCAAGCAAAGTTTATTGCAGGTTCGCTGATTTGCTGATCGAACCTAGCAAGAGGATCAACGTATATGGAAACCTAGAAACACGTAGATTTTGAAACCGAATCGCGGTAATCACGAAGACATTATCGATTTCAAGGACAGAAATTAAAACCCTAATTTGAATCTTTGTGTTTGTTTGACTGTTGAGAAAAAAAGAGTAAAGGGAGGAAATGCAGGGATGAGAGATGCGCGATCCTGAATCTGTTCATCCAACATTTTCTTCCTTTTTTCTTTTTTTTTTCTTTGTTTTTCTTTGCTTATTCTATTTTCACCTTTTTTTCTCTTTTGATCTTTGAATAAATTTTATTCCAGTGTTTATAAAATTATTTATACAAAAAAAGATTATAAATTTATTTAAAAAATATACAAAATAAATATTAATATGTCCTAAAAATCGATAAAGTAAGATATACAATCATCCCAATAATTATGTGGTGGTGGGAAAAAAAATGATAATTTGTAACTAATGGATAACATTAATTTAAAATAGGTTTAGCTAATTATGGAAAATTACAGATTGGATTTTTAAAAAAATGAGAATTTGATATTTTTTGTAATTGCATATCATTGGGAAATTGCTCACTACAAAACAAATATGTTAAATTGTTAATCACACAAAATTATCCACAAATAGGGATTTTTCACCAAACCACCTTTTTAATAAGTTAATTTTACAAAAGCATCCATAAATTTTAATTATCACAAATACTATGATTTAGAAGTCTCATTTTGTCGGAAATTTCGGTTGGTTTTTTTATTTGCGACTTATTATTTTCAACGGTATTGTAAATTGGCCGTGTTCATTTGAATGCTTAAAGTGTTTTCACCGATTTATTTCTTTATGTTAAGGTAATTTTATAAAAAAGGAAGTTGTATCTTACGATGTTTTTTTCATATATGCTTGCTATAGTTGTTTGTAAAAAACGATCTTTTATGTTATATTTTTTCTCCATCCTTCGAAAGGGGAATAACGTTTTTGTTGATCATATAATGATTTTGGTCCCCTAAAGAAGATAAGGTCCAATGGCCATCTCCGGTGAACTTGGTAGGTAGGTTAAGTTGTGCTGCATCTTAAATTGTGTTATGGCATTACAAGTACAATAATGTTAGTACTATCACATACTATTTTTGTTTTTTTATTGAAAAGTTTTAGATATGTTAGCTTATATAGTGGAATAAGATAGATTTGCGTCGTAAACCTAAACCACCTCTTGGGTCCTAAACCTAAATCGGCGGTATGGTTTAGGAACTGTCGGTTTAGGTTTGGTCAAAACCAAACCTCAACCTAAACGGAAAATACCAAACTGGCGGTTTAGGTTAACCAGTTTAGGTTTGTGAGGTCTGTAAAAATAAAATTGGAAACCGGACCAAACCGGCAGTTAACCGGTTTGGTCCTTTAAAAAAATTAACCAAACCGGAGGTTTAGGTTTAACCTAAACCGCCGGTTTGGGCGGTTTGTAAAAATAAAAATTAAATTTGAAAACCGGATCAAACCGGCAGTTAACCGGTTTGGTCGTTTAAAAAAATTAACCAAACCGGAGATTAAACTGTCGGTTTAGGTTTGGCCTCCGCCGATTCGGCGGTTTAGCCCAAATCCGGCCCATGTCTAGATTAAGTTATCGGTATAACTGTTGTTCGGGATATATTTCACTTGTTTAGATAAAGAAACGAGTTTGAATCGACTTTTTTGTGAGTCCAATAACATAGCTTGCACAAGATTGATCCAAATACTCCGAGGTTATTATTCGTGTCGAACTTGGCTCAATTAGAAAGCGAATGAGCTTGAGCCAAACTCGATCCGAATTCGAATAGATCATTTAATTACCGACATCAAATTTGGTAAAAATGTTCAAAAGATGACGAAGGTACGGAATTGATATATTGCCATAATTAACGAACTGTAACGTTGTTCAAAAAATTCAAATTCGAATCATCATGATAGCATATATATATATATAAAAATCGAATTGGAAAAAAAATAATAATAAAATTGTAAGACGAAAAGAATATGTGAATCCTCAGGTAGTACTCTTTATATATGCCTTTCCTTTTACTCTTCCATCGAAAATGCCCTACAATATCATGTAATTACTTTTTGAGATCTTAAAACGTTTATAATTACTACTTTTTACCAAATCTACCCCCACCCAACAAAAAAGAAGAATGAATCTAATCATGTTCGAACAACGTACATAATTCCTTTATTTTTGTATCTTAATGGGATTTCTTGAAATATTTGTACTAGATTCTTTGCTTTAACCACAAACCTTATAATCTATTTTAACGATTCAAATAACATATCCATCATTTAGCCTTTGTTTGTATGTGTCAAAGTATGATACAGAAGGACTGTAAAACGGGATTCGTGTATATACGAGCGCACATGCATGTTAGTCTCCAATTCAACACATAAATCCGATAGTTCTATCCTAAAACCAATTAACTTTAGGAGGAGGAGTTCACCGACCTTATATACTAGCCTCGGAATAGCCCTACCTTTCGATGTGGGAACTTATTATCTCCAACACGCTCCCACAAGTGCAATTAAATGATGTAGACCGAGACGTGCTTGCCCGCATGTTAGGATTGCAAGCCGAGTATAGGTTAATCCCTACGATACCATATCAAAGTCCGATACAGACGAATCGTAAAGCGAGGGTCGTGTGCATACGAGCGCACATGCGCATTAGGCTCAAGGCCAACACATAAACCCAATGATGTTCTATCCTAAAACCAATTGGTTTCAGGAGGAGGAGTTCATTAACCTTATATACTAGACTCGAAATATCTCTAACTTTCAATGTGGAAACCCAGTGATGTTCTATCCTAAAACCAATTGGGCATGATTATTTTCTCATTTTCTCGAAGTACGTAAGCCGAGGAAAAATTTGATCAAGAACGACAAACCTATATAACCCCTAACGACGTTTACTTCTTGTTTTGCACCGAAATGAGGAAAAACATACATAGAGAGAGGGGGGTCACTCTTATAAACAGCTCTTAACATATAAAATGATAATAAATTGTATTCGTTATATCCTTAAATAGATGACTGAGATTAGACGATATTAAAGGGGGGGGAAATCGTGTGATTAGTGAAAGAAATATTTGTCGGACTTGATTCATATATTCTACGGTTTATTCACCTATATTCGACGGTATAGTCACATATATTCGATATTTACATATTCACATGCTAAGAGTTATATATATATATATATATATATATATATATATATATATATATATATATATATATATATATATATATATATATATATATATATATATATATATATATATATATAATCCAAAACAAACTAAGACAACCAGCCAGATAGAAGGGATGGGCAACCAGACATATAGAAGGGATTATTAAGAAGTATAAAGCTGGAAGGTGTCTTCATCAATCCCTAGTGGCAATTGAAGTGTTGTGATGAAGAAGATATATTGGTAAATATGAATTGAGTGTGGGGGCATATTAGGAAATGAGTAATTTAAATATCTTCAATGAACATATAGTTAATGTAATTAAGCATAACCCTATTTATTCATAACATTAACTGTTTAAAACCCTTTTGATTAATTCATTTGTCTCTGAAATCTCCAGCAACTCATGCTTCTTCTCCAAGGACAAAGGTGGGTTCAATTCATAATACTTAATCATTAGCACCCTTGATTAGTGTTGCTAATTAATGACAAAATCTAGCCATAATCATGGCTGAAAAGGATAAGATGACTATGATGTGTGTATGTACCTAAACCTCCCAAACTTGCTTCCAAATCTCACTCACTTGTCACCATATGTTTATGATAATCAATATCTTGTTAACATAATTAAGCAACATTATGGTACTATTATTCTTTAGGTTTCATTTCAATTATCATGCTTGCATACCCATTTATTTGCTTTTCTCTTTATTAGTTATTTAGGTCAGACAAAAAATACGAAACGATCGAGGGATTCGGATTGAAAATACAAGGACGTGTAGGCATTGCGTGTAAAACTTTCGGACGCATTGTAAGTGTGACTCTCGGACGGAATGGGAGTGTGTCCAGCAACCCTAACTATTTAGAGCCTCGTCCGAATGTTCTATAACAACTAAAGCGTAGAACACACTCCCTAAAATTATAAGCGTTGGAGCAACGTTCACTTGTTGCAGGAAACTAAAACCTACATGAGTGAAATTCCAATGGGAGAGAACACACTCATTAAAAATTAGACTCTCATTCATGAGAATTCTAAACATGACGAAAAATCCTAATAATAATTAGGTTTTACTCACTTTTCTACATTCATAATAATATAAAATTCTACTTTTAGATACTTTTTTAGTTGTAGATTAGTTTGTGTTTGGTTTTTACTGCATTGTTGATGCATGAAAGTTGTCAATTAGTTTTTTGATATTTAAAATTGTAATACGGGAATTTTAGACATACCGGCGAAAAATGCTATTTGTAGTAACAAATACGCACACGAAGTGCGTAGTTTAGCCTTTTGCATCTGGGTTAAAACTACGCTTTTGACAATTGTAGTTGGAGAGCCGTCTTGAGCCGGTTGGAGCCGATGAAGATTTTTTTTAAATTAATTCCAACTACGCTATTGGTAAGCGTAGTTGGAGTTTTTTTTAATTCAACTTTGGTAATGGGAACCAAAGTTGAAGTTCCTTTTTTTTAAAAATAAATAAATAAAATTATGTCCAACTACGCTTGCCAATAGCGTAGTTGGAGATTTTTTTAAAAATTTAACTTTGGTAATGGAAACCAAAGTTGATTTTTTTTTTAATTCACTCCAACTACGCTTGCCAATAGCGTAGTTGGAGTTTTTTTTTCATAATTCAACTTTAACTACGCTTACCATAAGCGTAGTTCATCGGCTCATGTCGGCTTCGCATCGGCTCGAACTACGCACGCCACAAGCGTAGTTAGATTCCGGAGCTGAAAAACGAAACTACGTTTTTCGCCCGCGTAGTTTAGGTTACTAATAACGATTTTCGATGGTACATCTATCAGTCGCCTTATAAAATTTCGGGTATTTTTTGTGTATTATAATAATTATAATACTAACATAAAATTTATCTAATTTGTAGGATTATATTATTATTCCTAGGTTATAACGTAAATTATTAAAATGGTTGGTAGGGGTTGCATTGGAATTGCATATTTGGTTTTGGAATAGAGTGAACATATCACATGCAAATTGGTATAAATGCACGTCTCACATCCATCCCTAACTTTCAACTCTACCAATCGAGATAAGACCGTTTGTGGTGTATTTATGGTAGTGACGCAGTCAAAAAAAAAAAAAATTTAAATTAAAATTATTAAAAAAATAATTTAGATAATAATTGAATTGTAACCTTCTAACTATTTTCTCATTTATACGGTTTTCTAATCAAAGCTATTTTCAATTTATACAATATTCGATATTAGTTTATATGGTTTTTTTATTCCTTTTTTTTAATAATTGAAAGTTTTATACGGTCTTATTAATTTTTTTTTAACGATGGAAAACAGTTAGGTTGGAGCATCTCCTAGAGATAGTCCACCCTAAAATATCCTTACGGATGAGAACACAAAGTTCGGGATGATCAAAAAAGGTGGTGTTGGGTGTCGAATTTATTTCTAAATGGGTTAATCTGTCAGCAACACAATTTACTTCTTTGAAGACATGCCTACTCTGAACTTCATCAAAAAAACGGAGGTTCAATTTGGAGTCGGAAATAATAATCTCGATCTCCCAAGGACAACTCCAACAACCTTGGAGCGCCTTATCCCCTCAATTATGATCTTTTTGATTTTTAATCTAATCGCCTTGTGAATGCCTGATTTTAGGGTAAAAGCTTCAGCTTTTATAACCGAGTTAAAGCTATTTTTTTTTGCATCAAGGCTTACAGCCTTTCCATTATGGTCCCGGGTCACGTAACCAATTGATATTCTTCCCGAGTCTAGTTATGAGCCATCAAAGTTTAGTTTATGAAAGTCATGTTGTGGTTTATCCCATTTAATATTATGTTTTTTCCTTTGAATGAGATTCAATTTCTTTTGTGGTTGTTTTATGTCGAAGTCGTTTTCATCATAATAGTTGGCTTTTCACCTATTGATTTGTTCTTTAATAAATCTTTTAACATTGTTATAGGACCTAACTAGTTTAGTGCCCGCACCTTGTGCGGATTGTCTAAATAAAAAATATTGTATTTTTACTTTCATGCATCATTTGATATTAATCTATAATAAAAAAATATTTTTTATTAATTAATATGAATAATATGTGAAAATTAATTTCTTTTAAAATAAATAAAAAAATATAATTAAAATTCTATTAGAAAGATTGTTATTCGCGTATTATATTTATACCTTAATATTATCACTTTTACTAATATAAAGATAGATGAGCAAAATTTGATTTAGTTTTAAATTTAACAAATGTGTTAAATCTTTTTAGGAGATTTGCGTTAGATTTTTTCTCAACAAATTGAGTTAGAATAGATCAGTTTGTTAATTTTGATTGGTAGATAAGTAGATTAAATTTTTTATTTATTTTAATAAAATTGACGTGGCATGATGAGTGTTTATAAATTCTAATAAAATATTTTCTTATAAAATAATTAATGGCAAATCTGTAAATACGTTGTGGCAAATCTGTAAATAAATTGAAAAAATGCTGACGTGGATGACCTTTGAGGTTGACATGTGTACAAAATGGGTGCTGTTTTAGTAATATATATAGATTAATTCGTTATCGAAAATAATTTTGTTTTTGAATAATCAGATATTCCACCGGACGGTGAATGTAGGCCATATATTGAGCATTGATTGATAATGTAAAACGTGCATAGTAAGAAACTTAGATATTTTAAAACTCATGGACTATATATAAAATATCGATAAAATTAAATGATTGTCATATATTTCGGCTCCACCCTTTTCTAGTTTCTACCAACTAAACATTATTTACAAATAGGTAAAATTATAGACAACCACCTTAAAAATATTGAATTATCAAAAAACTATCCATAAATTACACTATTACACAAAGTTGCCCATAAATTTATGTGGTAACCACTATTACACCTTTCGATACGATGTCTCCTAAGAAGTTTGTTTAATCGATTTGCAAAACATATTCGTTATTGGTACTCGGCCAATAATGATATCATATGAAGTAGTATATAATAAAACCTCGAACTGAACGAAAATCTGAGTTAGGATTGTGTAGTACGAGCCTAGGAGGACATCAAATAAACGATGTCTCAAGTTCGATTCACGATATTCCCTTTGATTAAGTGTTAAAAAAAAAAAGTCACAGTGGTACTATTTTATTTGTTGAGTCAACTCGAGTGACGTAAACTAGATTTGTTATTTGTATATCGGTTCATTACAAAAAAGATATCATTCTAAAGCTTTAGGGCCCGTTTGGTTTGAACTCCGGAATCGGAAACGGAATGAAAACGAATCTAGTCCATATGTATACCCTTGTTCATGAAAATTTTTGGAATCATTCATTGTGATTTGATTACTTTTGATACCCTATAGGGTAACAAAACATGGGGAAACAAGTGCATTTTGCCTGTAAACACAAAGAATGATTCAATAGAATTTCATGAATATGGATATACATAAGGACTAAATTCGTTTCCATTCTGATTCCGGTATTGGAACCAAACGGGCCCTTAGTATAATACTCATATTAAGCATATGAGCAAAGAAATGTTGTGCCTTTGCTAACATGATGTGTTTTTAAGTGTGAGTTTTTAAAATTAGCAGATTATAGGGGCGTTTTATGTAATAACCCTAGAAAACCGTACGTACAAGGAAATGGTGCGGAATGTTAAAGATTGGTGGGCCACGTGGCCCAATTATGACATCACACATGGAGAGAGAGAAAAGAGAGTGGAAGATAACAGTCAACGTCAAAAGGAGAGCGAGAGATAAAATTTCGTGGGCTCCCCAAATCT
Source organism: Fagopyrum esculentum (assembly GCA_033239045.1). Lineage (NCBI taxonomy): Eukaryota > Viridiplantae > Streptophyta > Magnoliopsida > Caryophyllales > Polygonaceae > Fagopyrum > Fagopyrum esculentum. The sequence continues at coordinate 154,313,039 of BSUD01000004.1, read as the reverse complement.
ATCAGGCAAGCTGTCCCTTTCACTTTCCCCTAAATTTTTACCGCGTTAAGTAGTGGTAAAAAAACTAATTACCGTGATTCGTTACTATTTTGTAAGACAAATGGATGATTGTCATACACGTTACATGTTCTACCGACTAATTTGACACCTGAATATATATGTATATGAGCTAAAAATCATTTTAATAAATGTAATAATTTATAAATTAAGAATTTGTTTTTTAATAAATAATATATTATCTAATAAAAATTTGTTATTACTTTAATAGTTTTATAAAATTAATATTTACTAATATTATTCATGGAAAGAAAAAAAATATCGTTCATACTTTATTAGTCAAAAAGCTTCATTTTACAATATGATAACATGAGAGGTATATGAAACTTTAACATTTGTAATTCATATATTATTATAAATGAATCGAAATAATTTATTACACAAAATATTCATTGTATCTGAACTAAAGTCAAATATCATATCAGAATTCATATTGAATCTTCGTTTTTTTAGTAAGTCGTGTCAAAGATGTGTTCAGAAAAATCATTTGTGTTGCTAACCGATTGACCCATTTGAAAATTTCGAACCCTAACACACCCTTTTTTTACGACAACGAACTCCGTGTTCTGGAAAAAAGAAGATAATTTAAATATACGTTTATAAGGTTTTATTTTTGTAATATATCATTGAATAAAATATCACAATTTTCGTAAACTTTCTCCGTGTAACTTATGAAAATGAGAGAATATAAATTGGCATGATCTCCGTAAATTTGTGTTCTCAAACATTCACTTCTATCTAAATTATCTTTTGTTTTAAAAAATAAACTCCAAATCTAACACTAGTTGGTTAGAAAAACTAATACCCGTAAACCAGCTACAATCGAACACAATTGGCCCCGTTTGGTAAGTGTAGAAATTAAGAAGATTAAGATTATAGGAATTAAAATGAAGAAATAATTCTCGTAATCTCATTTGGTAAGGGAATTAAGAAGATTAAAAGGGTTAGATGGTGATTGAAGGAATTAGAGTATGAGAATTTTGTAATCTTGGAAAACTTGAATTATGAGGATTATGAAGATTATTGAGGCTTAAATCTCACTTTTACCCTTATTTTTTCATCTCTTTCATCTATAAAAAATTTTAACACGTACTTTTTCGTAATTTTACCAAACACTCATTTAACTTAATTTCATACTCATCATCTTACACAATTTCATCCCTTTAATTCTTCATCTAAATAATTATTTTCATCCTCATCTTCATCTACGTAATTTTACATTATCAAAATGGCCAATATATTCCCAAAAGGACCCTTAATAATAATAATCTATTTTCTAGTTGGTATAAAAAAATTTGATTTGATTTATAATTTATTAATAATTGTGCAAAAATCTAAAGTAACATGTATTTTGAGATGGTAGTGTAGTTGTACGTATGAGTAGGGGTAGATCAGTAATTTGCGCGTGCAGAGGTTGTTGACACTGGGCATAAAACAAGAGTCTAGCTCTGGCGTGCAGAGTCATGGTCGTCTACTCTGGACGCACTTGCTACACCCACGTACGCACCTGAACCACATTATATATTTATAATATTTTACATAGTCAGTGTAGAATGCATTGATTTAAAAAAATATATATATAATTATAATTTGTAAATAACTATACGTATTTAAAATATAGTCTACGAATTTAGCTATATATTTTTTTTCAAAGTTCGATAAGTAACTCCCGTTTCGATTAGCTTCGCCGCTCTACATCCGGAACGGGAATAAGTCGTGGCCATTGCGGATTCGAACTCGAATCTCGAGACACTTAAGGAGTCTAGCACCACATCCCGCTATACCAACTGAGTATTGGTAATTTAGCTATATTTTTGCAATAAATATTATCTACATAACATGTAAAACAATCCTGATTCAAATTAGACTTGTTCATATTCGGGTAGCCTTTTCGATTCGAAAAAAGGTGGGTATGAATATAGGATGAAGTCCGAACGGGCCAATGTGTCAGGCCTGTCAACCCGGATTATATATATATATATCAGAGGTGTTTTTTAAGGGGATTAAAAATAGGACGAAAAAACTCTTCTCACAAACGGGGAGGGTGGTGTCGTTGAAATGTATTGTGTAAAGTATAAGGACATATTTGATGAGAATTTTTAAAATGCCAAATGGAATAGTAGAGGAGATCTAGGTTACGATGACGAGATTTTAGTTGTGATCAACATCCACCCGACACCAAATACATCAAGGAACCAAGTGTTTAAGGTTTGCTACGTTGGTGGTTCGAGTTATTTTTTATTGAATGTATGGACGAAACCATGGGCATGGAGTTGGGTGGGGAGAAGTACAATTCACTAGGATAGTGAAGAGCAAGGACACAACCTTGTTTGTTTGAGGATGATGCATCTCTTATCATATTTATGCCGACTAGCCTTGCAATGGGTTGGGCTCTCAAGTGAGGTGGCCAAAGACAAATGATATATTTCTTTGTTAAGTCTGCATATGTTTGTTAGGTTGTTGCATGCATATCGAAAAATAGCAAGAACGCATGCTTGAGGAGGAACCAAGTGTAATAACACTGCTTTGGAAGCTCAAAGTGTTTATGAAGGTGCAAAAATTTTCTTGGTGATTGTGCATTGTCTTATAGTTGTTAAGACCGGTCTACATAAAAAATGGTTTTTGGAAATACCCTTTGCTTTAGGTGTTTGAAGTTTTTCGAATCAACCACACATGCCTTGATCTTATATCCATAAGGTAAAGAGGATCTGAAGTGGATATGTAAGTCTACCTATACGGGGTGTGAACTCGAGGCTTTGACGGCGTTTATGGTGTGCTTGCGTTGCATAAGTCATATAGAATTATTGTCTTGTTTGACGACCAATCTCCGGCCACATGTTGATACGGTGAGGGAAGATTTCTTGAAATTGCCAGAGGAAAAGGTTAGTATGACTAAAGGTTAGAGCAAGTTCACCCGTTGGGTTTTAACCGGTTGTCACTTAGTTAAATTGACACCTAGACATTCATTGTTAAAAAATGATCTCCGCCGTTAGCTTTACCCGACTTATATTTAATATTTGGTAACCTTTAAAATATCAAAGTTTAGAAAATTGGCATGCATTTGGTTCTTTGCTTACACATGGAAACTATTTCATGGCAACTTTCAATTTAGGGCTACATTTCAGGATTGTGGCACTTATTTTCGTGGCGTAACAAACCCCCCTATGTACATTGATCTTACATTTCAGCCTTCGATTCTAGTTATGCTGCTTTTTGATATACTTACACGTATGACCGTAGTATGGAGCAACTTTTGATTATATTTTGATTATTTATTGTAAAAGCATTAGTTGATGTGCGCTATATAAGCAAATTTCAGTAAATAGATCTACACAGGTGAGTAGTATATTTAATTCTTTTATTATAAGCATAATTATATGTTAAACATGATTTATTTCACTTATTCGTTCGAACAATTTTATACATTGTTTTTTTAAGACAAAATTTTGTTTTTTTATAACGAGTTAAAATACCATTTACAATTTTTCATACTCGTTAATAATGCACGCACGTCATGCCTAGTACAATTAAAAGAAGCGACATTTCATAATAAAATTGCATTAACTACATTAACAACTTATTACAATAAATACAATCTTACTTATAGGTTGGATTATACATCAATAACAAAAATTAAACACATGATCTTAGAGGCGAGAATGACTCGTCCACACTAGTCACTAGGAGTGTTAGCGGGGTGAATTCGATTCGGATAGTCACATACCGATCTCCACCCCCGTTCCACAAAATGCTCCTCACTCTCGTACCTGTTCGGGATTAAAGGTTGTACATATCCCATTCTCATTGGATATTCTTCCTTGCCTAATTTTCTTCATTATAATTACGATCCGATCCGAGTTTTCCACGAATTCTCTTATTAAAAATTTCAAATTCACATGAGTTAGATATAAAGAATCATTTGCATAAACAATATACTTAACATAATAGTGTTCTCCACCAGGTATCGTGAATTCTCGTGGTATCCATTTATTCTACTTATCGAAATTCTCGTGATAATCACAACGGAAACGGAGATCGGGACGAAGATCTCTAACCTCATCCTATACCAGAAATGACGTTTTCATCCTATTCATTTCTCATTTTCGTAACGATAATCGCCACCACATATCGTGAATTTTCCGTCCCATTAACACCCTTGAACTCACCGACCGACTCTTTGTCACTCTCAACACAAATGTTATTATCACAGAATGGGTAAGATATTATTTTAATTATTTTTACGGTCTATTGAATAATGTATTTTTTTATTTAAAAAAAGTTATGTAATAATACCTCTCTTGAATAATAAAAGGGAAATTAATTAATAAAACTCTACTTTTTTCCGTGTCCCATCCCTTTCACTCGTTCTTCGCAAATCCATCCATCCCTTTCCCCTCTCTCTCTCTTTCTCTCTCCAGCTGCTCTACTCCTTTTCTGCAAACACATGACACAGTAAGATCAATCATGGCGGCCTGGTTTGATTTATTCGGAGCAAAGTAGCCAAATACTGCAAAAAAAGTCATCTTAGTTTGTGCAAAAGCACTTGGAGAGAGATAGACCACACTTTTTTGTGTGAGCTCCTTCAAATTTCACTCGCAAGAGCAAGACAGCAAAAATTTACTCGATCTGCTTGTTTGAATGTGGTTGTTTATGAAAGTTGTCTTTATCTCTTTTCCTAATTAGGATAGGATCGGAGATCTTAGTGCTCTATTGTGGTGTTTTCCAATTTGAGGGAGTTTAATTGGTTGTGACCTACTAGGAGGAGTCAGATTTGAGAGGTTTGCTTCTGTTTTGGCTTCTGTGTTAGATGTTATGTCGGAGGTGGACACTTGTTAGCCTGTGTTGTTAAAGGATTTGTTGGATTTCGGGTTCTTTGGGAGGAGTTGGTTAAGGAAAATCAGAAGCGGATGAAGCTGAAATCCGTTGCGCTTTTGTTTTTTGGTAATAATGCTAGCTTCGGTTGAATCTTCCTTAACTATTTCAAAGGGTTAGGGTTAGTAGATTGTTGCAGATGAATGTCGGGTTGTTTTTAGATTAAGTAGAAAAGAAGATCTGATATCAAGGAGAGAGGAGTCTTTAGGGTTGTCTGGTAATGGTATTGGTAGGAGTTTTTGAAGAAGCTCGAGTTGGTGTTTCTTCAGGATAACGGATTGGGAGGATTTGGAGTCTGTTTACTGGTCAGCACGATTGTTGATTTGTGAAAGAAGATGGCCCAAATGAGGCTTTCGCCAGCTGATTTGAATCCCCAACAAGAAGATGGTATGTTCTTTTTTTTTATTTTGAAATTCTTGATCTATATCTTGTTAAATCCTCCTCCTTGTTTACAAATTAATTGAATATTTTCATAGGGTTTGTGTCTTGGATTTTGGCATGCAAGTGGAAATTGGAAAAAAAAACGGAACTTTTTTTTTTGCATTGAATTAGAGTGGGAATTGCGCTAGATCAGAAAAATCATGTGAAATAAATGATGGGTCGTCAGTTATAATTTCAATTAAGTTGCACATTTGTAGGTCAGAAGAGATGTTTGAACTCTGAACTATGGCATGCATGTGCTGGACCACTCGTCTCTTTGCCGGCTGCTGGAAGTCGTGTTGTGTATTTTCCACAGGGTCACAGTGAGCAGGTCACCATATTTTCTTAGTTCTTTTCTCCGAGTTCATTTCTAAAGCTGATTGTTTAGTATAGTGACCATCTAGTTGTGATTTTGAGAAATTTACATGTCATTGTCCTCATTTATATTTTGCTGTTTCTAGATAAATTACCCTTTATATAACGAAAGAGAGAAAAGTTCACTCAAGTGGACATGATGTCATTTAGAGATAGAAAAGAATGAAGTTCATATGATTTTATTTTAATTTAATCGAAGGACATTTTTAAATTGAAACATGCAGCTTCGAAGGAATCCTGAAATTTATTTTCTCCTAAATGCGGTGCTGGGTTTCGATATTGTTTATACAGGTTGCTAACTCCACTAATTCAGAAGTGGATGCTCAAATCCCTAATTATCCAAGCTTGACTCCACAGCTTGTGTGTCAACTTCATGATGTAATAATGCATGTAGGTGCCCATTCTTTCTTTCATATTTGTTCAACTGATCATTCGTTTGCTGGTCTGAGTTGTGACATCCTCTTCTTGAACTTCAGGCAGATCTGGAGACAGATGAAGTTTATGCTCAGATGACATTGCAGCCCTTGAGTCCAGTATGAATCTTCTTTTTTATCTGAATTTATCGTCTTGCACCAAGCGATCTTCTTGTTATACTTATTATCTCTCTCTTTCTCTAGCAAGAACAAAAGGAAATCTATCTCCCAGCTGAACTTGGTGTACCCTGTAAACAGCCAACAAATTACTTTTGTAAGACCTTAACAGCCAGCGATACAAGCACTCATGGAGGATTCTCAGTACCTCGCAGGGCTGCTGAGAAAGTGTTTCCTCCACTGGTACGTCTTAGTTGAATACTTGAATTGCAACATTGCATCTATATATAATTACTGTTATTTTATATTAATGCTAAGATTTCACCTACTCAATTACAGGACTTTAATCAACAACCTCCAGCACAAGAGCTCATTGCTAAGGACCTGCATGATAACGAGTGGAAATTTAGGCATATATTTCGTGGTGAGTTCTCTGAGCAGTGATTCGTCCTTTGGTAACTAATGAGACTCAAATAGTCGATTGCTGTTTTTCTCTTTGGCATGTTCCGTAAAGGATCCTCCGTAAAATCTCAATCTTTTTTGGTTAAATCTGCCTTCCCTCGTTTTTTTTTTAAAACTTATATTTATGTTATTATCCTATAGTATGCTTTCTGCTGATCAATTTATGGCCTGAGTATTGGGGAAAAGCCAACCAGCTAAATGATGTAAAACTTATGGTAAATTGGTAGTCGGGAACTAGATCTACAATAACTACATTTGAAATTAGTGTCATGTCAGTCCGGGATAGTCACAATTGAGCAACCAAGTGGGCTTTGCTTGGTTGTTATGTACTATTAGACTAACTTTCGATCAGATTTTTAGTCATATATTTTACTTGGGTGCGACTTCAGTTCATCTCCAAAAATAAGGTGAAAATTTGCCTCTGACATTAAAATTAGTTTCCTAAGTACTTGTATATCTCTGTCAGTGTGTCACTCTACTTTCTTGAATTTGATATTCCTTTCCCGTGAGAATGACCTCTGAGCAAGGACGAGGTTTCCTCTTCAGTGCATTTTGTGGATGCAAATTTTGGTTGTATCCATTTATAGTTTATAGAACATTGATACTTCCATTTATTATTTCACGTGTGTAAATGTTCTTAACTCTGTTATAAAAGAAGTAGAGTTTGGAACAGAAGGTATTTCTATTATTTGATCAGTATTTTGTTTGATTTATGTAGGTCAGCCCAAGAGGCATCTTCTGACGACCGGATGGAGCGTTTTTGTTAGTGCAAAAAAACTTGTTGCTGGCGATTCTGTACTTTTTATATGGTGGGTGTTTCATGTTTGAATAAATCCAGTTTTCCCCTGTTGTTTTCTTGTTCTTCTGGTGGAGTTCATCTTTTTTCTCATTAAACAAACTAAAATGTTGCCCGAGAGGATGCATTTTTCTTGACAACACTTGCGTAAGTTGTGAATGAGGGGAAATGATATAGTTTTGCGTTTGTTGTGCACTTTCATCAGGAATGAGAACAATCAATTGCTCATTGGGATCCGCCGTGCTAGTCGCCCACAAACATCTATGCCTTCATCTGTCCTATCACGTGATAGCATGCATCTTGGACTTTTGGCTGCTGCTGCTCATGCAGCATCAACAGCCAGTCGGTTTACCATATTTTACAACCCTAGGTAGTTATACTTATTCTTGCTCGATGTGCGAATGAATTATTTGGCTGTGTTCATAGTTTTGGGTCTCCGATGCAGGGCAAGTCCAACAGAATTTGTCATTCCATTGACCAAGTATTTTAAAGCAGTTTATCACACTAGAGTCTCGGTTGGGATGCGGTTCCGGATGATGTTTGAAACAGAAGAATCAAGTGTTCGCCGGTAAGTCTATGCAGCTTTATCAATGTCAAATTTATGGTTGTATGCCAGTTTTTGACACCTAGTATGTCATTCAGGTACATGGGCACAATCACTGGCATAGGTGATTTGGATCCTCGATGGCCAAATTCACACTGGCGGTCGGTTAAGGTATTTAAAGTCTTTTTTCAATTTGTAGATTTTTGTTGTTGGAGCATGAAAAGAACTTTGCAAGTTCTTGGTGTTTTACCTCTTCTTTTCAACTCTGCAAGGAATAACCAGTAACTGTTTACTTCCTATTGTCAATGCAGGTTGGCTGGGATGAGTCCACAGCAGGTGAAAGACAGCCAAGGGTGTCTCTGTGGGAGATTGAGCCATTGACTACATTTCCAATGTATCCATCCCCATTTTCTCTTGGGCTGAAGCGCCCCTGGCCTGGTGTGTGCATATTCCTCCTAAGATCTGCTCATTGAAAGTTCAATTTGAATTTGTCCTCATTATTTCCATAAAATATAATCCTTTCTCCCAGCATTCATCTCCTTTTCCCTTCATTCGCCCGTGCTTGGTCTGTCTATATTGTCTTGGTTCTCTTCTTGAAATATAGCCGGAGATGCTGCCGCTTAAATGCTAACAGCAGCTTTTAACTATTTCTTGCTAAGAGTATCAATTATAATTGGCTTATTTTGTTCTTTAACAATCAATTCTGAATTTTCCTTTGATTAGTGTATATTATGTTCACCAGTCTTTGTTGATTGCATTTAGGTATGAGCAGTAATTTGGGAATGAGCAGACCTTCATGGACCCAATCGCAAGGTTTGAACTTTCAAGGAGTCGGGCTCACACCATATCTGCAGCAGCCTAGAGTCGATTTATCCATGCTTGGTCTGCCAATTAACATGTACCAAGCCATGGCAGGAGCTGCTCTTCAGGACATGAGGCCTATAGATCCTTCTAGACAAGCATCAACTTCTAATTTGCAGTTTCAACAACCACAGGGCGTCCCGGCTTCTACTTCCACGACACATACTCAACCATTGCACCCGTCTCTGTCTGAACATGCTTTTCTGCAAAATGCTCAAACCAGCCAGCCTCCGCTTAGGGAAGACGGAACTGTTAATTTTTCTCCCTCTCAATCATATATTATGCAGCAGTTACAGCTTCAGCAGCAGCAATCAGTTTCATTGATGCCCCAGTTTGCCCCGTCCTCATCTCATCAGCCCCATTTCCCCGAATTTAGCGAGAACCCGGTTTCTAACACCGTCAGTTCATCTGCTCAATCCGTTTTCTGTTCACCTCTTGAGGATGTTTCATCCAATCTCCTCAACGTTACAAAAAATGATTCCTTGCTTTCTTCAACTGCATGGCTACAGAAAAGAACTCGAGTTGAGCCCCCTCAGACAGAATTTCTCAACTCATCTCTCCCAAGCAATGCTGCAAACTCATTTTCGCTGCCGCCATTTCCTGGCCCACTTGAGCACGAAGAAGCCACTGGTTTGCAGAACAATCACATGTTTGGGGCTAATTTAGATTCCCCATCTTCATTCATGCAGAGCAGATTTAGGATAGCGGATGGCGGTAATCTACAATTCCCAACATCCAATCTTATGGCTTCTTCAGGTGCTGATTACGCAGTACATTCACTCGGGACAGCTTCTAGTTGCACCAATGGTTCCGAACTTCTGCCTTCTCCTGACAACATAGGTGAAGACCCACCAGCATGTAACTTTGTAAAGGTAAACTAAACCCCTCACCTTCATCACATTGATCCAAACACGTAGCGGAAACCTTAATCATCCGTTTTCACACTTTCTTGTATAAATGACAGATTTACAAATCCGGATCCTTTGGGAGGTCTTTAGATCTAGCAAAATTCAGCAGCTATCAGGAATTGCGCAGTGAACTTGCTCGTATGTTTGGCCTTGAAGGCCAATTGGAGCACCCTGAAAGATCAGGCTGGCAGCTTGTATTTGTTGACAAGGAGAACGACGTTCTCCTCCTCGGCGATGATCCTTGGATGTAAGTATAATAAACACCACGAGATTCAAAACCCAATACCATTCTCACAATCTAACAAGAATTCTGTTATGAATTCATGGCAGGGAGTTTGTGAACAGTGTGTGGTGCATTAAGATACTTTCACCAGGAGAAGTACAACAAAGCGATCCGCAAGGGTTGGAGCTTCTGAGCTCGGTTCCAATCCAGAAGCTCTCCAACAACATTTGCGAGGAGTATTCAAGCATTCAAGATCCAAGGAACATGAATGCCGGTATTCCTTGTGTTGGAACCCTGGAGTATTAATTATATCCCAAAGTTAACTAGTTTAAGAGTTATTTTACTGTACTGTACTGTACTTGTACTGTTTTACGTTATAAGTTCCTCAGCGAAGAACTCCCTGAATTTGTGAAGAACATGTAATAGATTTAGCACAGGTGGTAGCTTTATATAATTACATGGCATTAGAAAATGCCTTTGTCTATGGAATGGTAGCACTAGACATGCATATTTATTATCATTATGGGAATGTAAGCTTCTGAAAGAAATCAAATATCTATCAACTTAGCTAGTTTGGACTACAAGAGTAATTTTTGGACTGGTTTTCTTATGCTTATAGGGAGTTTCACCCGTTTTCACGGATATCCAAATTACCCGATTAAAACCCGGAAAAAATAATGACTAACCAATTTATTCGAAAATCTAGAATTTATATATTTAGACTACAAAAACGATATTAAAAAATATATAATGTTATAATAATGTAATATATTTTTAGAAAAATTATAGATCTTATGAATTTTTTAATTTTTTATTTCTTGTAAAGATATTAAATAAATATTTACTCATTTAAATGAGTAAATATTTATTTATTTTTGTTTTCTGAAAAAAAGTCTTTTTTTTTTTTTTTTTTTTTTTTTTTTTTT
>BSUD01000004.1:154280219-154301844 GCA_033239045.1 Fagopyrum esculentum | reverse complement strand
TTTTTTTTTTTTTTTTTTTTTTTTTGTTGTTGATAACGGAAAGCGATTAGGTTGGTATATTTGTCTTTGGTTGAGGTATTTGGATATATATCAAACAAAATTTTTTGGATCAAATACAATATTTGGGACATGTATAAATCTATCGGATTAACAATAAGGGATCATTTGGATTCGGATTTTGGGCTCAAATTGTTCAGCCGGATCGGATAATTGTACTTTTTTCCAAAAAAAAATTATAAGTTTTTTTACATTTGTAAGTTTAAACTCGTTTTAGTTGATGGTTGTAAAAGTAAAAGCTCCGTTAAGAACCTCAAGAACCCTAGCTCATGAACTGAGTTGGGAAGAGTGAACCAATTTGAGTTCATTGTTTCGATCTCTTCAACAATGGCGTTTCATCTCACCACCAGATCCCTTCTGAAACGCATCCTCCTTATACCATCACCACCTTTCGCCGCTCTTAATTCTCTATCTTCCGTCTCCCGCAATCTCTCGACATCCACTGAATCTCGATCGCAGAAGCTTGGTCGCATAGCAGACGAGCTCATATCCCTGAACAAGCTCGAGCGGTACGACTACTCAATCCTCTTCCGTCTCAGATTAGGCCTCAACAACTCCGCGCCTTCTTTATCCGGTCTCGATCCGTCCGCGGGGCAGCAGGCTGGCCCGGGAGCCGCCGCCGACGCTAAGCCGGCGGAGAAGACGGTATTCGACGTGAAGCTGGATAAATTCGATGCCGGTTCTAAGATTAAGGTTATCAAGGAGGTGAGAGGGTTTACGGAATTAGGGTTGAAAGAAGCAAAGGATTTGGTGGAAAAAGCACCTGTTGTGGTCAAGAAAGGGGTTTCGAAAGAGGAAGGTGAAGCGATTATTGAGAAATTGAAGGCGTTGGGCGCCACTGTGGTATTAGAATGATCTTTCTTTGTTATTTATTTGAGTTGTTTGTGAAATTTGCTACAAATTCCTTCACTTTATAGGAGTTCTCAATCTGATTTTGTGATCAACTAATGCGTGCCCGTTGTTTCTTCAATCTTATATGAATTTCTTCAGATTCATATTGTGAACTGAACCTCTTTATGTTGCAATCTCACTTTCGACTCAAATTTCATCTTGCACAGCAGTTGATTCATTTCATTTCAGTCGCATTGTTTCTCAAAATCATTTCCCACCATGCATCTCTAGATCAATTGGGTATTCTTTCACTCTCAACTGACCTCATCGCCATTGTTATTGTCTATTGGAATATTATTTCAGCTAGCTGTTCAGGGATAGGCTTGATTCTGTTTTAATATCTTCTGATACGAAACTTGAACTCACTGAGTAGTGTAGCAACAATATCTCGACTGTCAAGTGTAGAATCACTTGTGAAAATGCATGATGCTGAAACTCAGTTTCAAATTTCTAGTCTCTGAGTTCAAAATCATGTAGTTTCAGCAGTGATTCTACACTCTGAGTCTGAGACTGAGTTGAGGTGCATTGTCGAGATCTATTAAACGCAACGCATTGATGTCTCATGAGCCTGAAGATCGGACTTTACTTGTTGCTGCATTACTCTTGGATTCGAGTTCCATATAGCTTTCCAGTTGTAACTGTCTTCTGCATAAGCAATTGATAATCCGATTTTAATAGGCTTCTGTTGAAGAAAATTGCTGAATAGTGAAAAAATGGGATTGGATACTCTAGTTCACTTTATTGGTCCATTGACCAGAAAACGAATCACGTTGGTGTGTTTAGTAAAATTGTGGTTGTGGTTGTGGTTGTTGTTTAAGGGACGGTTGTTTTGAGATTTATGGATTATAAAAGAACTTCGTATGCGTATTTAGTTAAAGTATTCGAAATTAGTTTTGATTTTAGGTAAAGGCCAAGTTACCCCTAGCCATAATCATTCATCAACCCTTATTTATGCATGTGCTGGAAAAAAAAGAAATGGGGATTGTTTCTTCTCCTTGTTCTTGTTGTTCTCCTTCGTTCTTCTCCCGACACTTTCGATCTTTTCCGAGTTTTGATCCTGACAAGAAGCACAAATCGACTGACAAGAAGCACGAATCGATTTCTCTGCTTCTTTTCTGTCAACTTCTCTACTTCCCCATGAATTGTGAAGGACACATTTGAGAATAAGGCACTACTATATTTCAAAATCAAGTTTTCTTTATGTATTATTTGTCAACACACATGATGAAGAAATTGGTGAAAGAATTCATAAATTGAAGTGAAGAGCTGAAGAATAGAAGCAGCTGTGTCCTAGTTATACGTATTTTGCAGTTCATGATGTTGGTAAGGAGAACAAATTTTGCCCTAAAGTTCATTCTTGGAGAAATTGTCTAACCCTCAATTGAAGAATTGAAGAGAAGAATTGGAGAAGAATGCTCGAGAAGAAGAATGGAGAATGCTAAACACGTCCGAAGACACTGTCGATTTCTCTGGAGAATGCTTGAATGGAGAATGCTTGAACGATTTAGGAAGGACACTTTGGACATAAATTCTCCATCAACAATCATGAATCCCAAAAACCTTGACAGATAGATTCTGAAAAAACACCCAAAAACCACAAAGCTTCTTGAAAACCCTATTCCTAAAACTCTAACTAATCAGCTCTAATTTTTTTACAACTCCAACCAAAACTAAAAGAATGCCCCAACCCTCTAACTAAACAGCCCCAATTGTGTTCTAGGTTTGGGTTTCGCAAGTTTGGGATATTCGTCCAAGTTCCTGATCAATCTTTTCGCCATTTTTCGTTCCAGAGTAGCAAGGGTTTTGGAGGAATAAATGAGGAATGCATACACAAAGTATCCCCTATAAATACAGGAAGATTGGGATTTTTGTCTCAAATGAAAAGTTTCAACTCTTTCTGTTTGCAATTTCATCAAACTACTTCCAATCAAATCTAGAACAACCCACAACAGAAATAATCTACTGTCGGAATTCGCCCGGTTTGTCTTATAGACTCTGTTCGTGCTGCAATCTTTTCAGCTTGCCGATTCCTTCTTGCTTCTGCAGCTGCGCGTTTTTCATCTGAAAGTTTCCTTGCCAATGCAATCTTCTTCATTATCTTTGCTTGTCCATTGGTTTTCATCTCTTCAACCTTAGCCTGATTCATAGCAAAATTACATCAGAAACAACAACAATAAGCAACCAAGTACCCCCACATAATCAATCATAAATAATCACCTCAATTTTTCTCATCTCCTGTTCTAGTTTAAGTTTCTGTTGGCTTTCCCATGCTAGAATCTTGATTTCCTCGCGCTTATATCTGTACGAGTATCATAAACCGGTGCATAAGGGCAAGCAAATAAGAAAACATACACGTATGATCATACAAAAGGCAAGTTAAAATGCAAAACCTTGCAGCTTGTCTTGATTTCTCAGCATCCTCCCAGGCTGCTGCGCGGTTTTCAAACTCAACGCGTTCAAGTTCTTTGGCGTCATCAACTCCATCCGAGACACCATTTTCTTGCTCATCTTTACTAGCCCAAGCAGCAATGTTCATCTTTCCGAGTTGCACGCCAAGTGCTACAATTTCCCTCCTTGTCTTGATCTTTTCCTCTTCCTCTGTCAAACCTCTTCTTCCATTTTCGGTCTTAAATTGTGATTTGCTGTCGAGTTCCTTAAGAGAGCTCGTCGTATCTTTTCCCCTTGGAGTAGATGGAAGGGAAGAAGCCGGGCTTCGGATTGGTGTTGTTGCTCCTATAGGTGTTCCGGTTCTCGAGGGCTCTTGACTGGGAATTGGTGTCATTTCAGTTCCCATGTCTCGCATTGAAACCGCTCTGATTGCAGGAGTTTCTACACAGATTCATGACAATTTCAGACATTGAAGATGAACATCGAAAACGATGAATACTTAAGTAAGTCCTTAAATTGCCTATTTCATTTGAATGGCCAGACTACAATGGTTTACTGAAACAAGCTACAAATCTCCTCATAATGACACAGAACCCACAGTAAATGTTCTGAAGAACCTGATTCAGCACTGGGAGATGAATGCAAAAATAATCATACTATTTACTCTAGCTACACAAATTTGTCAGAACCCTATTTTTAATGAGCAAAACTCACAGTATATCTGAAGCTCAGATTAGGGGTGTTATACTAGCTGAACCTTAACATGCTCAAGCTCGGCTCATATAGTGTAATTTTAGCCGAATGAGCCGAGCTTTACCCGAACGAGACGCACATTGACATGCTCAAGCTCAGTTCAATTATAAACCAGCCAAGCTTTTGACGAGGCGAGCCCGAGTAGCTTGTCTCATGTATCAGACCTAGCTCAAATTGCTATTTACTTATCACTGACAGTTAAACTTTGCTGAACAAGAAACAAAGCATTTTAACATCCAAAAAAACTCAGAAAATTACCTGAAGCATCATCTGGTGGAGCATTAGTATGAACAATTTCTTTCAAATCTCTTGACTGAGGATACAGATTTGCTGAACTATTCGAAGGATTCGCGCCATTAGCAAACGAGAATTTCTCCTTCATATCCATCAACCTAGACTGCAACCGAAGATCATAACCATTTCCTTCGGGTGCAACCCGAACCACATTAAGCATCGGCATTCGATTACCTTGATGATTAACACTATGAGCTCTAGTATGACTAGAATTTGCACTTTGCTTATTCATAATCCATTTCTCAGCATCATTCCACTTATATGATGTCGGCCTCGAAAACGATCTCGTCAAAGACCGAACCGCTCTCTCCCCTTTATGAAACTCAAAGCTAGATGAACTTGCATTGCTATCATAATCTAGGTTTTCATCTTCCATATATTTAACTGGATGAACCGCACTCGAATTCACACTCGAATTCGATTGCTGTGTTATCTCAGACATAGATTTGCTGCATACTGTGATAGATGAAGTTGATAAGCTCTGATCTGCATTTCGTTTCGAAACCGAAAATCAATATCCAGATCCCAAACACAATAGAACTTATAACAAGATAGATTAAATTAAATTAAATTAACCTTCAGTCCCAAAGTCCTCAGTTGCGGAAGAAAGTAAACTGTTCTTGATAAACTCAGAATCTTCCATTCTTACAGGAGATGTTCTAGAAGAGTTACAGCTAGAACCATCTTTCTTCTTAGGTGATCCCATTCCCATCAATTTCATCCTTAATTTACTAGGAGATATAATCCCAGTCTGCAATTAGTAACCAATTTAGAGCTTAATCACATTAAAACAACAAAAAATGACAAACCCAGATGAATTAAACCACAAATCAAGTAAACTAAGCAAGATTCTTCATAAGAGAAGTGCCAAAAGGAAAGGAATGAGTACCTGAGGCTTTTGAATCCTTTCGTACTCCATTAAAGCTTGTTTTTTCTGAGAAGATTATCTGAACTGGTTTCTGTTGAGGTGTGTGGTGATGGGTGTTTTTCTAGTTCTGTTGAGTGAGTGAGGAAGAAGACAAGTGAAGAAAGACGCAATCTTTGAAGAGGAATCGGCGATTCTTTGACCCATTTATTGGAGTTTTACTAGTCCGATCTTGTCAAAGGGGAATATCTAGATTTTTGGTTTCGATTTTTTTATGGTTTTTAATTTAATAATTTATTATTGTCATTAAACCTTTTTTTTTTTGGGTCGGCTTTTCAAGCTTAAAACGCAACACTTTTTTGACTGTAATCAGTGCGGGTGGGTGGCCCGTGGGGTTGTGACGTGGATTTGGTTATTTCGTAATTACTGTCATTAAGTTAAACTTGTTATTAACCAACTAACAATTACTATTTTTAATGTAAGATAATTTATTGGTAAAATTTATTCTATTTTTTTCCTTAGCAAATTGTAGAGTTGAGGAGTCATAACACAAATATTTAATTTATACTTCTTAGTTGGATATGTTAGTGATAATATGTTTAGGGTTATTAATTATAATTATGTTTGATCCTTGTATTCACGTATTTTTCTCCTTTCGTATATATAAGAGATACGTGACGAGTTTTTGGGCACGGGCTCTGCTGATATTTATTATCTAACATGGTATCAGAACATCCTTAAAAACCCTACGTTTTTAAGAAATATCCGCTTCTTTCCGCCACCACTTCCGCCACATCAATGTCAGACGTTTCTCTCGTCGATCTGCCACCAACGCTCAACCAAGTCAATCCACATCACCAACATCGGATGATACCTCATCGACTCCCATTGACTTCGGTCTCCAACCTCGCTACGCTCAAAACCGTCGCAATTGTCAGCTTACGCCCCTCCACGACAACATTATCAGGTTTAGGACGCTCCTCCACGGTACTCACGACATCAACCGCCAACTTAGTAAATAACATAATTACAATTAATAATCCTAATAATATACATGTTTGAAGTGGTTACAAGAGTGAAAATTAGTTGGATTTTAATATATATATATATATATATATATAGAGAGAGAGAGGGTGTGGTTCCCATGAGAACACCCCTAACGTGTATACATGAGAACAATCTTACACCGTCAGATGGTGAGTATTAAGGGTCGAGATTTAGTGTAGATATCATAATTAATAATAATTATGAATAATAATAATTAGGAATAACCACAATAATTACGAATAATCTACTCAATCAACAATAACTACGAATAATACATTAAACGATATGATACATTCATAACAAAACTAATAATAATTGCGAATCTATTCTCACGTATACATGTTAGGGATGTTCTCGTATGATCTACTATACATATTGAGGTCTGTAGTTTTACATTTTTTAAGAATCATTTTTAATTAGGAAGTATTGCATGAAGAAGTGGCGTCGATGTCAATAAGAGGTGATTCACATACCAAATTATTAAATGCTATGACCATTCTGCTGCAACTGTTGACCGGATTCAACAAATGCTTCTAATCAAATCTGTTATTATTGTTTTTTCTGAAATGTGAAACAAGGACAAATCAATATCAATCATTGACTATATATCATCCATACGTTGCCAATTTCATTTTTTTTAAATACCAAGTGAAAATGGCATAAAATCAATTAAGGTAATAAAATTTAGAGAATATTTAAATAAAATAATCTATTAAAATACTTTGAATTATTAAATTATATTTTGATTATAAACTTCTACAGTAATCTATGGCAACATCTAACGGATTCATTATTTGTCAGTAGGGTTGTGTTTAGTGTTTATAATGTGATTTTTAAATATTTGTTTAATTTTCATGATAAATTTTGCTTGTAATTGATACGGTTCAGTTCAATTCATTTATAAATAAGTCAAGTCTGTTAAAATATATTTAAATGTGAGTCAAGTATGTTAAAATGTTGCACTATTTGTGAAATGTTGTAAGGATGACATCTAGATTTCCTATTAATGTTATTATTGTAAGGATGCTAAATCAAAATTTTATACAATATAAAACTACTCGACAACTTACAATCACTTCTTAATATACATATTTTGAGCTTTTCTACCAATTAATAGTTTAGAACTAGATAAAAAAAAAAAGATTTTAAGATACCATCAAATATAAACCATCACAAAAAAGGTATAGTAATGTTTTAAACTTCTTACTAAGGGTTCGTTTGGTGCCATAAACTCTACCCCCATGATTTTCATAATTCCCCTAGTTTAACACACGGGGTGTGTCCTGTAATTCGGGTATGAATTACATAATATTTATCTCATAATTCTTGTAATTAATCATTCTGAGATTTTAAAAAATTTCATAAATTTTTATAATTTTCATTACACATAAATCTCATACCTTTACCAACGGGTCCATAAAAGTTAAAAATTTCGGTATATTCATCCTTAAATCTCATAAACCCCTCAAACTCGCTACCACCATCGGATCTTATATCAATTGGTGTAGTTAATTTTGAATATTACAAAAACAATCTTTTATCTTTTCATAATTAAAAAATATATATTAACATATCAGAATTTCACCCTGGTTTTTCTCAATTCATTACTTTTGTTTAATGTATCGAAAAATTTATTTTCAAATTTTATATAAAAAAATTGCTTTTTTTAAAAGGAGAAGTAAATAAAAGTTTGACATCTTAATTGGTCCAGCTTCTGCAGCTCACGTCATTTACCTTGTAAAATAAGAAACCCTAAAAATAATTTAAAAAGAAAAGGTAAACTAAAAAGGAAAGCTAGCAGTGTGGGGTTAAAAAACCGTGATGGACGCAGAGCTTACAATCATATCCATTATCCAATCATCCACCTATTTACCCGCCCTTTTACATTTTCACCATTTTTCACCCTTAATCTCTCGGTTAAAATCCTAAGCCAAAACTCATCACAATCTGGTCACAAATTAACAGTAAATAAACATTTTATTACATGTAGACATGGGTCCGAAACCTAAACCACCGGTTTAGGTTTCGGAACCTACGGTTTAGGTTTGGCCATTTGGTGACAGTTTAGGCGGTTTGTTAAAAAATAAACAGAAACTGGCCCAAACTAGCGGTTAACCGCCGGTTTTGAGGGCCAAACCGACAATTAACTAGTTGTTTGAGGACATTTTAAAAATAAATAAACCGAAACCGGTCAAACTTAAACCTAAATCGGTAACCCACGGTTTGGCCAAACCTAAACCGCCGGTTTGAGCCGGTTTGTAAACCGTCGGTTTGACGATTTAGCCCAAACCGGATCCATGACTACTTACATGTTACTCGAGATGAAAATGAGCTGTAAAGCCTGTGATTAGGTATCATTTTGCAAAAATGCTTGTAATTAGGGTAGGATGTACAATATTATAATTTATAGGTAGTTTTATGCAAAAAAAGCTCTTAAATGAGTCAGAATTGGTTATTTTTCCAAATGAAAAGGTTTGATTTGAATGTGGAAATTGGTACAGAAGAGTACAGTGTGGAAATTACAAGTCATGTTTGACACGCTACTTCTTCTAAAGTACTCACATGCCACCATTTTCGAATCTATATAACTCCTAGTAGTACAAAGAACAACGTATCATAACGTAATATTACGTATATATAAATATAATCCCTTGCGAATGCCGAAGAGAGACGTTTAATTCGCGGATGAAAGAAATATAAGGTAGATTTTAATTATTCAATTATTATTAATATTCACGTGTAGCATGCCAACATGTTATGTCAAATGATTTTAAAAAAATATATGTAAACTGAGAATATTAGTGTAAATTTATCTTACGGTATATTTATTTAATAATGGAATGTTTATATTTACATATTATTTTGCCGAAATTTATATAATAAATACTAATATGTTGAACAAAGTAGTTGAAAAAAAATAAACATTTGAACTTAAGTAGTATAATTTTTTTTACTTTAACTTGTTATTCATAATGTATATATGAATTAAAAATAATCCTAACATATCCAAAAATAATAATAAATTCACTTTATAAAATTCTTACATTAACATAGTAGAGCTCTTTTGATAGTTTGTTGAATAGTACTTTTTTTAAAATTCAAGTTTTATTAGGTTTTTAGAAAGATTTTTTAAGAAATTTCTAAAAAGCTAGTTGAGTAGGGGTTTTTTTTAAAAAAAAAACTTTCCATTAGTTTTCAATAATTTTGAATAAAAAAAATTCAATTATTTATTTATTTATTTATTCATAACTATATTTTATAATAAATTCACCTTAAAAATCTATTCACAAACCTATCCTACTAAACAATTATTTAATTTCATAATTCACAAAAACTTACTTAAACTCTAAAAAAACTAAAAAAAATAAGCCAAAACTAGTCAAACATCTTAAATTATCCAAAAATTTATGTTAAAAGTTATTTACACCAGAGCCGTACTCGGCTGCTATACCTTAAAGATGCTAAATTTAAACTTTTTAAAGTTTAAGGCCAAAGAGCAATTTACACCAAAAACATACTAGACTACTGTATATATACTAGGGATGTGCAAAATCGGACCGGATCAGAATTTACGGTCCGGTCTACGGTCCAGGTTTTTTTGAAAATTCGGGTTACGGTCCGGTCCGGTTTTTGGACCGTAACTCGGGTTGGACCGTAAACTACGAAGTTCCGGTCCGGTCCATTACGGTCCGGTTTTGGACTGAAAAACCTCACCAAAATTGCACAATTAAGGTACAAAACAGTCCAGTCCGGTCCGGTCCGCACTGTTCAAAATTGTACAATTTATGTACAAACCGGTCCAACCCGGAACCGTAACGGTCCGGTCCCGGTCCGGTCTACGGTCCAAGGTTTTCTTAATTAACGGTTATTTTCGGTCCGGTCTGTACCGTATGCACAGCCCTAATATATACTAGATTTAACTTTTTTTTTAAGCTTAGCATAATGAACATTTAAAAACTTGCACTAACATAGAACCAGTGAATAAAAAACTTAAAAGTTGAAAATAAACACATAAAAATGCAGGGATGTCAGTGATTTAGCATGGGGTTGGGTGAAGAGCTGAGAATTAAATAATGTCAAAATGTAGGATTAATTTCCTAAAAATTCTCACCTATTTTCTTGCTACGCTAACCCATGCGGTCTATACAAATAATTGCCCTATACTTTATGTATTGCTTCACCTATACTACATGCTAGATGAGAGTAGAGACACTGAAATCGAGCAATATTCATATCCAAACCTAATCCATTCTTGTTTTGTTGCTTCTTTCAAATGTATCAAATCCATCAATGCTTGGGATTCTTTTGGTTGTACTTGTATCTAAGGAGGAAGAAACATAATGAATATAAATAGACAATATTTTCATTACAAATGAAAAAACATTCACTTTTGTAAATAAACTGTGACATGAAAATAAAGGGCAATTTTGATAACTAGGTATTTTTGAAAAATTATAGTAGTAACTAGGCTTTTTAATGTTTCAATTAAGTAAATATACCATAACCTTTTGTATTTATTCTCAAACTCTACACATTCTTCTATCAAGGGTTACATTTACTAAACACAAAACTAGAAAAAGTCTAGTAAACCAAATTGTTTCAAAATAAAATGGGTTAAATGAAAGAGTGGATCTTTATTGATTAATGGGTGGCAAAGTAGTTTTAAATTTTTAACTAAGAAAGTAGGTTCTTAGAGGTTGTGTGTTTTGGCAATTGAAATTTAATTATTAAAATTTCAGGAATGGGATTTCGGTTATATAATTTGAGTATTATAATTAAGTATAATTATATATTTAAAAAAATTTAATTAGTCCAACTAATAATAGAATGGAAAGATTCAAAACCAAGAACTACCTTTTAAAATAAAAAAAGGATATACTTTTTCTTACTAACACAAAAATAACCTTTACACAAATTATCTTTAAATAAATTAGGGGTCTGTTTAGCAGAAATAAGAGATTATAGCAAGTGTAATTAGATTAACCTCGTTTGGTTAGAAGTCCGGAAACGAAAAAGAAATGGAAATGATTCTAATCCATATGTTTACCTTATTCATGAATATTTTTTGGAATCATTCATTATATTGCATGTAAAATGTAGTTGTTCCCCCATTTTGTTTCCCTACAGGGTATCAACAATTTTACTACAATTACTTAAAACCAGAAGAAATGATTCAATAAAATTTCATGAAAATGATATAGATATGGACTAAATTTGTTTCGATTCCGTTTCCGTTCCCGGAGTTGAAACCAAACGGACCCTAAATATTTTGTTCAAATAACCTACATTCAAAGTTCAAACAATACTCTGATAACCCAAACGATGGATGCCAAAAGGATACTAGATTCTCTTGTGATTCCATTTTCACGATTATCCAAACGGGCCAACAGTATTAACCCTATAAGTTCAGACCCAACAAGTTTTGGTTTACCTGAAGAGTAAAAAGCCAAGCAGCAGCAGTTCTTCTTTTTTTTGTTCTACAAACAACAGTGTCTCTGATAGCAATTTGAATATAGTAAGAACTTTATATTTTGGTTGTATAATTTTGTGTTATGTATTACAGGCGTAAATACCTGTATGAAAATATTAAAACAATAGTGCGGAGTAAGTGATATTTTTGCTGGCGTACTTATGTTGCCGAATACTTTTTTGTGGATCCTGTTTATTAAGCATATTATTACACACTTTCTCACGGGAAAAGTTGAATATATAATAATATAGTAAACAATAGCATATGGGTCGAACTGAGAAGAGACAAACATTCTTGAAATTTCCCGATCACAATTATTGAATGGGGTGGCAATGTGGGATTATTAATAAAGGAATTCTATGCATTATAAGGTTCGGCTGCATACAAGTACCAAAATACTATTAGAATCATATGATACTTACTGGTTAACCGTGAAACCAACTTTTTGGGTTGAAAAATACTCTCAAAATTTTCAAGTCCGTGATTAGTGGTGATATTTGTTGCACTTGTTTTAAGTGTGCAAATTTTATCCACATTTTTTTTAAAATAGAGAAAAGATAATGCTTAGTGAAAAAAATATTGATTTTTGTCATATACGTATATATATATATATATATATAATTTTAGCTGTTATTTAATTTTTTTTTTTTGTAAATTTGCAAATTTGTCATTAAAAAGTGCATAATTTATGAAAAAAATGTGTCATTTTAAAATGTATATCTAACGCATAATATTAATAATACTTTTTTTTTTTACATATTTATTTATTTTTATGTAAAGAGTAACTTAATAGAACCCTATTAAAAAAATATGAAAAATTTTGGATGGTACCCTGAATTTTAGACTTTTTCAGATATGTCCTTCTACCATTTGTAAATTAATAATTATTATCATTTGAAGGGATAAAAATATAAGTTATACATTCAATAAACTATATATATCTTTAAAATGAATATTAACAATAACTATCAAATAATATTTATTTTTTTTCTCTCGTTAACTTATAGATGGTAGAAAGGTATAATCCGAAAAAGTCTAAAATTTAAAATTACAATGACACCATCCAGAATTAGGAAGAAGTGTAATTTATGGACTAGGGTTGACTTGACTCAGGTTTCGGCTTGTATGAGAAACATGGGCCATAATATGACCCAGATAGTCCATCAAACAGCCCATAAGGAAAATAAAGGAATTGGGCCTGGCCCAAGATTATTTTATGTGAGTGAGAATCTTCACTCCCAAAAAGAGTCATTTG
Organism: Fagopyrum esculentum; assembly: GCA_033239045.1. NCBI lineage: Eukaryota > Viridiplantae > Streptophyta > Magnoliopsida > Caryophyllales > Polygonaceae > Fagopyrum > Fagopyrum esculentum. Next base: position 154,288,824 of record BSUD01000004.1, on the reverse strand, counting down.
CCAAACATCAAAATCTAAAAACTAACCAGACATCAACATTCAGGAACCAATTTGAAACATCCATCATTTCAAATTGATACCTGAACTTGAAATTGTACCAAACGAGTTATTTACAAAGAAGGCCATGTCAGAAAGCCGGACATGCATGGCCTAGCTTCAAGGCTCTTGTGGGCAAATTTCGAATTGCATTCCATTTCCAAGGAAATAGGAAAGTAGATATTGCCCTCAAGAAGACTTCAAAAAGCTTCAAAATTTCAGTCAAGAATAAGGGAGACTAGACAAATACGATGTTGTAATACTAACCCCTAACAGGAAAGAGGCCAACTCTAACACTTTTGACATTGCGTGTAAGTATTACGTTAATCAGTTAAACAAGATGCGGAAAATCCATGGTGGACGGATCATCATCAACCAACATTGAATAATCTCATTGAATGTTTAAAATGAAGTATACCTTTCAATATTTGACATGGCACCTGTAGTATGTAACTCAATTACTTCAAGGAATAAAGCACATCTCTAATCTGTTGCAACTCCTGCAACAGTAAGGTGAGTGAATAAAGCTTAGCAGTAGAGAACTGAATGCCACAAATAAGGTTGAATTTTTTTTTTTTTTACCTGATTAGAGATCTACAGCGATTCTTAAGCCATCGTGTGCTAGCTGCACTGGAATGCCTTCCCTGAAAGAATGATAACAGTAAATGTTCTCGAAGAAATTTTGACACTAACAATCAACTATGTTTATACTCAAGATACGTAGGTAATCTGTCACTTAATCCCATTTGAGGTCAGCAGAAAGAAACAGTAAATAATAGTCATTCTCTTGCTCATTAAAATTAACATTTCGGTACCTTCTAGACCACTCGCTGAGAAATGCATTATCCCGTTCATGATCAAACGTATGAGTCATACCAATCAACAGAGCCCGCTTCGGACAGATTCGCTTCACTGCTTCAAGAGTCTTTGCAACAATCGGTAAGATGCGAGTGTCGTCAATGACAAAAGAATAACGACAATTACTCAAAATAAAATGGAAGCTCAAATCTTACCTGAGGGAGGCAAAAATGAGTATTATGAGATCCAGTCTGCACAATAAGGGAAAAGCAGCGGAGTTCTATTAGATTCAATAAATGAAATTATTTATAGTTACATGTACATAGAGCTTTTCCGAAATTTAAAAATATTCATTTGTAAAATTTTACATCTTTATTATGCAGTTAGATATATAAGATGACTCGCAAAGTCAATTGTTAGATTCAACTCATGGAAGTAAATCTGGTAATGAGACAGCCTATTAATACCAAATCAAATGTTAAAGGTTATCGAAATAAGATGACAAAAAATTACTCCCAGGTTTAAGGGGCATGCGAATCCCAAGCATAATTGACAAGCAACTTGCATCACACGAGCATCTAATTAACAAATATTTGTGTCACACAAAGAGGTCCAACATTTTTTAAACAATTTGAAGATGACTGACCCTGAAAAGTGCGTCTAGGATAAGAAGGTCTACTTGGCCACCCCCTTCTTTTGAAATAGCTGTGAAACAAAATGCAGCAAGTTTATTGGTCACATTACATGCCAATGCAAATATAATTTCTCGTGAAATGGTCAAGTTTACGGCATTTAAATAATATATAGTCTTTCATTATCAAAATGAATTGTACAGCCAAAATGAGCTCAACAGCACAAGATCCACAAACAAAGAGAGCACTAAGATGAAAACAAATTACTATCACTCACCAAACTCAGTATCAGGAAGAAATCGTGAAACATCAGATACATATGCTACTTTATATTTCTGACCAAACAGAAAACCTAAAGCAATATAATCTTCACCATGCATCACCTGGCGAAATTTAACTAGTCATAATCAATCTCTGATAAATGCATATGGAATTATTTCATATAAAGGGATATAATCTAGAGAATGTTACTGGTAAGGGAACAAATTGCAGTCCTGACGCGACAAATGGTTTCTCACAATTGCTTTCAATTATGTTCCAATCAAGTTGTGCCACTCTTCTGATTTCTTGACCTTCCTTGAGCTTCTTTTGCACTAGATATGAGAATTTTCCTTCAAGACTGTTAAACAGATATGAAAACACATGAATAAGAATATTGCATGAGACCGAAACACTTTACCGAGAAGTGAAGGATTTTGTAAATCATGATGTTAAATTTTCTTCCTCTTGTTAGCTTTTTTCCCATCTTGGCTTTGGATGCATTTCATCCATTCTCTTCATTTTAACCCCTAGTTTGGATTAGTAACTGAAAAGTGGAAAATATTTCCCCGTAAATAGGTAGTAAAAAACCCCAAGAGAGGGAATTCCATACAAACGATCTTAATCCTGATTCCCTTACGAGATAAAGATGTTCCAAATTAGTTTATTAAATTTCTTCCGCTTCTAAATTTTTGCCCATCTTGGCTTCGGAATCGGATGCACCTCATCCATTCTCTCTTCATTTATATTCTCACTTTTCATTAGTAAATGAGATGTCTTCAAAAGAGAGCAGTTAAAACATGTAATAGTAATTGCATATGAGTTTTTAACCCTGATTCTTGACGACACAAGGATTATAAAAAAATTTCAGAAGTATAGCAGTGCCACCCATTGCTTATACTTTAGGACATGATCCCTTTTCCTATCATCACAAACATAATAACCCTGTACTCCCACTACTGTGAAAGTAAGTGATGACTGCTTCAGGAGCCAAAAACATTAGAGATCATTATTGGACATAAAAGTCACCGTATACATATTTTAGAACTAATAAAAATATTATTGAGCTATGCAGAGACAAATATCACTCTTTATGAAGAAAATTCACTCGCAACTTAGGTTGGTGTAAAGAGACTCATAGTTCATTATTAAGGACATCAATTATATGCGTAATGGCATAATTATAAGTTGGAGGGAATCAGATTCACAAACATAATAACCCTGTACTTCCACTACTGTGAAAGTAAGTGATGACTGCTTCAGGAGCCAAAACAATAGAGATAATTATTGGACATAGAAGTCACCTTATACATATTTCAGTACTAATAAAAATATTATTGAGCTATACGGAAACAAATATCACTCTTTATGAAGCAAATTCACTCACAACTTAGGTTGGTGTAAAGGGACTCATAGTTCATTATTAAGGACATCAGTTATATGTGTAATGGCATAATTATAAGTTGGAGTGAATCAGACTTATATGCCTAATGGCACGATTCTATCTAATGCTCAAAGAAGGAAAAAAAAAAATCCTTGAGTTGATATGGAAAAGTTTTTGGAAGTATTGACTTGAGGAGAGGTCTGAGTCGTCTGACACCGACCCAATCATTGAGAAATTAAACTAATACCTATTCATAGAATCTTGGGTCAGGTAAATTGGAGTTGGGCTGATGTCGTTTATAGGGCTAAATGGCTGCACTGTACGGATGTCATCCAGACCAAGGACAGCATCAGCATGCTCATGCGTTAATATCACCTGCAATTTATGCACCGTATAGATGTTCAAGAATAAATTACTTGAAGCCAAATATGAGAACAGATTCTTGTTGCTTCTTCATTATAGACATGGAAAAGGAAAAAATAACAGAAAACAGCACCTCATCCAAAACTTATTTTAGTATCATTGTCAAAAAGTAAGAATAAGCACAATAAAAACAATAGCCAGGAAATTCGTTTTCATCATCATTTTGAAATTGATCCATGGTCAATCTAAACATTATAACTTTCCAATCTTCATAGTATGAGTTAAGAAAAAAACTACACAGATAAGGGAACCCAAAAGGTATATAAAAAACAAAAGATTTGCAGGCAGAATTAATTTGATCTTAGTATCTTACTTATATTTTAATGGTTGAGATTTCGGGAAATCTACATGTAGAGTTTTATGAAACTCTACCGAAACGGGATCCCATATTTTAATGATACATGAATTCATGAGTCAATTACCTGAAACGTATGCCATACCAAAAAAACTTTAGAAGGGGAATAGAAGGGATAGAGATGGATCTACTGTGGTACTTTAGAGTCTAATTAGTGGACAGAGCTCCATTCAAGTGTAATGTTTCTCTATTACTGTCCTTTTCATCATGTTTTTACAAGCAAAATAAACTTAGTCTTTTCATGATTTGTACTCACAGAGTCAATGTGGGGAATTTGATGTAAAGTGAACCACCGAAGCACTTGTTCCCGGAATGATTTTCCAACATCAATCAGTATATAACTGTGATCGCCATTATCCTGGCAATAGTCTATAAGAAGAGAGGTATTGCATCTGCACATCATGAACTAAAAAACGTTAAGTCTAGGAATGATAGCTTCGCACAAAGATGAAAGGGCATGGAAAGAAGCTGATTAAATCAATCAAATTTTATTGTCATAGTTACCACAGTTACTGTGACCAACTGACCATCCATCAGCCGATTTAGGAATATTTTACACAGTTACAGCAGATGAGACAGCAGAAAATAGAAGTTCAAACTGAAACATCTTCTGCAATAGCACTAATGTTGGTGTAAGTTCTACAGGTACTAGTCGGACCTGCGGGATGATGATTCGCCATTTACACCTAACTATCTATGAAACCTTGGAGATCGATAATACAAATCAACTATTCGAGAAATCAACCAGTGATCCAAGAATCAAAACCATATCGACATCAAACACCTTACAATCCGCCCCTAATTCACCAAATCAATAAAATCAAAGACCGGAACTGTAAATGGTACAGATGAAAAAATGCAAAATCCAACAGAAATTGAACGACGAAGAGAATGCAGGTGGACCTGTAGTTAGGGTTTTGATCAGGAGGGATAGACAATGACTGGTAGCAAACATGGCATGGAGGATCGGACGGCTGGATCAGGCACAAAGTCCTCGGCACAGCGCTCGAACAGCCTGTCCCCAGGAAGATCAGCGCCGATCTGCCTTCTCCTCCGCCATTGCCGTTCTCCATTTCGAATGTTCGGAATTCGTAGAGTTCAGAAAGAGAGACGTAAAAGTTGGCGCCTAGAATACAGGAACCCGGGAGAAGAAGCGGAAGAAGAAACCGGAGGACGAGTTGGTGAAAGGGTTGGGTTGCGTTGCGTTGCGTTTTGACTTTGGATCGCCACGTCAGCTTATTAACGGCTTTTGTTTTCCTTTCATTCGCCGGGCCCTTCGTTTGAGTCGCGGACTCGCGGTTTGTTGCCATAACGAATTAAACGTTTGGGTCCGGCAAGTTGTGATCGAATTTTTACGATTTATGAAACCGTAAATTTTAGAATACCAAAAGATCATTTAGTTGGTCTAATCCAACATTTAAGAGATGTTGATCAAAGTAGATACAACCTCAAATGGGCTAAAAATTCTTGGACAATTTTGGTAACTAGGCCTTTTTGAAAAACTAGAGTAGTAAATAGGCTTTTTAATGTTTCAATTAAGTAAATATATCCCAACCTTTTGTATTTATTTTCAAACTCTACACACTCTTCTATCAAGGGGTACATTTACTAAACACAAAACTAGAAAAAGCCTAGTAAACCAAATTATTTCAAAATTCTTTAGGTTTATTAATATTGTTTATAAAAATGATCTATTTATAACCCCTAAAAAAAACGAAACCGATCAAAATACTCTGAGGATAGCTCGTGCTTACTCAGACGTCTGGTCCCTATTTACCGATTCTTCTTAATTTTAAAACCGGTTAACCAATTTCATAAAATCTTATAAAGTATAAATCAACTTTTGCAAATCACCAATCGTAATGTTTATTCGCATCTATGCTTTAATTTGTTGGCAGATCTTGTCTATGCTCTATCAATTGTAAAAGTAATCAGTGAATTAGTAGGGACCGACAGGAATGTATAAGCTAACTTAAAACTTTCGATAATTAACGACTTTTTTGTAATTAGTGAAGTAATTTACACTTATTGTACGAGTCTGTTATAATGTCTTCTTGATGACCGACCAAATCCGCTGTATTAACCTCACTTCCGCCATTTTTTATCAAGCAAGTTGATGGCCTATTAGTTTTGTTGATATGTTTTGAATGGGGTAGGGGTCGAGGCGACTCGAGCGGGCAAAGTTTCTACTCGTCTGGGTCTTAGGGTGGAGACACACCGGACAAATGGTATGAAACTCGTGTAGTTCAGTTCACATGTTATTTGTTTGGGGTTTTACTGTTAATTTGTTTGACGCAATTTTATACTTTGACGGTCAAGTATTACATAAATTTTGTTATTTTTATATTGTATGCTTTTTATGCCCTGTAATTATTTGGGTGAACCGATATAAATATTTATTTCATATTTCATTCTTGTTTGTTGAATTATATTATTTCTTATAATTTCATTTAATTTTGTTATCATCAATTAATTTTAGGATGAAATTTTAAGTTTGGACCTAACCCACATGTACATTCATACGAAGATATTAGTTTGACCAATGGTGTAGTTGTGCCGGCAAATTTTGTTTGTAGAAAAAGAGTAGTTTGATTATATATACTAATAAGAGTAAAATGGGATTGTGGATTGTTATTGTAAAGACGAGTATAATTAGTGTTCTTATGCTTTCAATAAGATAAAATAAGTCTTGTTGCTTTATATATTGCAGTCAATAATCAATACTTTTACCTTAAATTTTAATTAAGAAATTAAGGGATTTAGTTTACATCAACGATATAATAAACTAACTTTAGCAACTCACTCTTTCTACTCTTGATAAAAGTTTTTTTCATTGAATTGTTACATCAATGGTATTAAGGTCAGTATACACTCTTTGAAGTTTTTTAAGTAGATAATAACTACCTCTCATATGAGATTTCGAACTTATTATATATCAATTTGATTTTTGGATAAATTCTCATTTCATTTATATGTTGAGTTTGAGTCTAACTCATACGTACGTACTCATATGAAGATACATTTTTTTCTAAACTGGATCAATTTCATTTGGACTGGACCAGCGTTTGGCGGACTCAAACAAGTTTGCGGATAAATTTGGACCAGCTCCACATCATGCCTGTAAATTCCCCGGTCCAAAAACCGAAACCTTTGAACCGACATTTGACTCGAGGCGCACACGTGGTGTAACAAAGTTAGGATGTCTCTTCATAAACATTGATATCCTTATAATGTATATAGAGAAAATTGGATGAAATGCCCCCATCATAAAATTCATTAACTAATTAACATAGGCTTATAATTTATTAACAAAATAACATCTTTTAATTTCTAATACCGGATTTACCCCTACTAATATATCTCAGTTTTACCCAATTAGTTACAAGGGAATCTGCTAATTGATTATACAATAATCCTAATTTAAAAAGGTAGATAATAAATAGAATCATTTACTTAATATCTTATTCTCAACACTGCTGAACGTCATTCCAACAAAGAAGTTGAAGCGTCAACTTGTCTTCCTTCTTTGGTAGTTGAACCGTTGCTTCCGATTTCTTTCTAGAGAGGAGTATACAAGATATCACCATTATTGTAAAACTTGAAAGAAATCCCTGTGAAATGATAAATCTACTGTGTTACATGAAAATAAGCCATTTACATGAGCTACATAAAGAGTACAAGCATGTACAAGCCATATATAAGAATCTCAGACGTTACATACAAGTAATATAATGATACATGCTTTACAAGAACAGTTACAGTCATCATTCCAGTAATATGAATATCATATCATACAAGAACTTTTTACAAGAAATGATAAATCTACTATGTTACATGAAAATAAGCCAATTCAAGAGATTAATTCGGTACTATGATATCAGTTCGTACAAGAAACTTTAATATACAAAAGAAAGATACATGATTTTCAATACAAGATGTATCATTAAAATATCAGATTAAACTCCATTTACAACGATTCTCAAAAGTTTACAGAACTAGACTCGTGGACTATGCAATGTGGATCTTTCAAATTTGGCCGAAAGAAATAGAATAATTCCTATTCAGTTGCAAGCAATGTACAAGATTTACATGGAATTAACAGATTAATACAAGCCATTTACAAGATGATGAAAATTTTACAAAAAGTAGACCCGTACAGAATGCAATATAGATCTTTCAATGAGAAGAAACAAATACCACAATTCCCATTTAGTATAGGCATAGTACAAAAATTACCTTCATTCAAATTCATTTGTAGATCTCACAGAGTATGCAACAGACCTTTTGATCGAGAAACTGAACATCGACGATTCATACTTGTAGAAGAAAACAATAGATTTCAGTATATAAAATCAACATTTAATTTTATACTATGTTAATTGCTAATTGATTCAGCTGATTAAAATTGGTAACTCCATCAATATATACCTTCTTCAATTAGGGAATATAGTTTAATTATAAGGCAATAATCATTGTGGGTCATTTAAAAGCCAATAATCAATTAAGAATATTATAGATTCTTGTATAAGGGTAAGTTTGTCTATAAAATTTTAAAAAAGGTCTTTTACTAACAAAATTATTGAGTTGCACACTTACTAATCAAAATTAGTGAACTAGAGCTATATACCAAATTCACTCATATATATATATATATATATATATATATATATATATATATATATATATATATATATATATATATATATATATATATATATA
>BSUD01000004.1:154217573-154280209 GCA_033239045.1 Fagopyrum esculentum | reverse complement strand
TTTACAGAACTAGACTCGTGGACTATGCAATGTGGATCTTTCAAATTTGGCCGAAAGAAATAGAATAATTCCTATTCAGTTGCAAGCAATGTACAAGATTTACATGGAATTAACAGATTAATACAAGCCATTTACAAGATGATGAAAATTTTACAAAAAGTAGACCCGTACAGAATGCAATATAGATCTTTCAATGAGAAGAAACAAATACCACAATTCCCATTTAGTATAGGCATAGTACAAAAATTACCTTCATTCAAATTCATTTGTAGATCTCACAGAGTATGCAACAGACCTTTTGATCGAGAAACTGAACATCGACGATTCATACTTGTAGAAGAAAACAATAGATTTCAGTATATAAAATCAACATTTAATTTTATACTATGTTAATTGCTAATTGATTCAGCTGATTAAAATTGGTAACTCCATCAATATATACCTTCTTCAATTAGGGAATATAGTTTAATTATAAGGCAATAATCATTGTGGGTCATTTAAAAGCCAATAATCAATTAAGAATATTATAGATTCTTGTATAAGGGTAAGTTTGTCTATAAAATTTTAAAAAAGGTCTTTTACTAACAAAATTATTGAGTTGCACACTTACTAATCAAAATTAGTGAACTAGAGCTATATACCAAATTCACTCATATATATATATATATATATATATATATATATATATATATATATATATATATATATATATATATATATATATATATATATTTATATTTACAGTTTATCATGAATCTTTTCATTATCGATGTGAGACAATTTCATCCATGTTAAACATCTAATGTGCATTAATACACACAACTTCGATCATTATTTTTTCATTATCAAGACATCATTTTATACATATGAATACTCAAAGTTATAGTACTTGGAACCACAAAACTAACGTTCCCATTTTCTATCATTGGTTGTAACCGCAACCCACCTAAAAGTATCTCCAGACAATATGTACTCTTTGATACAAAACATAGAAGTATCAAACGACTCGATCGAATATCGAAACGAAGAACTTATAATAGCTCAAAAACTTCATTTTAGGATGAGTAACGCGTAACTTTTTGTACCACTTACAAGAAAGAATATCTCTTAAAAAGTAGGTTTAGAGAAGCAAGCTAAGCTAATTGATGAATGTATAGTTTAGGAATGGTGAGTTGTACTACCAAATGTGTTAGGTCGAACATTACCCAATTAAGTATGTACAGCGCTTACACCTTAAAATATCCTTAGTACAGCCTTACACTAACATGAGATTATAATTAACTTAAGATATTCATTTTGGAGCTTCCATAAAGTTAGACATAAAGCTTATACTGCAATTAAGATGTATTAATTATGTCATTAACATAAGTTGATTACAATAAGGAAAATGCTTCTTTTTGTTCTCTCTTTCCACGACCACTCCACTTGCATTATATACAAGACATTGTATTTTATGTTCATTGCAAAGATTGATTGAAAAAATACCAATTTGTGTTTTTATTTTCTCTTGAAACATAATTATATGATTATTAAGTTATCAATGTGCCACGAATTATTCCCGTCCCGGATGTAGAGCGGCGAAACCAATCGAACCGGGTGTTACTGACCAACCTTTCAAAAAAAAAAAGTTATCAATGGGTTCTATTTACTTTGATACACCAAGGTATTTATGTATTATAACCAAGTTATCAATGAGTGACCTCCTGAGAAGTGTTAGTTAAGCATGTTTACGGGTCGGACCCGTCGGGTCGAGGGTCCGGGAAGGGTGACCTGGACCTGTGTAAAAGGTCAACCTGGCGGGTCACGGGTTAGATCCGTCGGGTCGGTGGGTTGACCCTTTTGTTTTAAAATCTATTTTTTTTATAAAAAAAAAAAAGATGATCCGGCGGGTCGACCCGCCAACGGCTAAAATAGCCGCTGGGTTCGATTTTTTTAATTTTGTTTTCAAAATTAACCGTTGGCGGGTCGACCCGCCAAGTCACGGGTAAGTATCACCTCGACCCTTACCCGTACCCGCAACCCGTCGGGTCACGGGTAACCCGTGACCCGTATACATACTTAGTGCTAGTGTTGCAAACCCTCTTTTTCCAAAAAAAAACAATATAAATAAACATCTTAAATTATGTTTGTTTACACGCTATTATAAATTATTGTTGTTTAAGTTTAAAATTTGAGTTATACATACATATAAAAGGTTTGATTATATTCAATACTAAAATAAGTTTTTCATTAAAATAAATATTATATACATGATATTTTATAGTGATTTTATTTGTACCGATAATTTATTGTGAAACAATCAAATCGAATGTACTACGAGGACGGAAACAAGATGCATCAACGGCCCACCTCCACTCGAACTTTGAGTGTGCCTGGTGACTTGTAAACCGTAAAAAGGTTCCTCTCATAATTATAATCGTTGCTCCAACATTTGAATTTTGGTATGTTCTGCATAGGGAGCGTTCCCATCGGGTTTGGGAACAAATATGTAGTGTGTTAGTCCTTCTGGGTCCCCGGTAGGTGCATTTATGGTGAGTTCGAAACCGAATTCAATAGTTAGAATTCTTATTGTCGTTCTGATTTACGAGTTTTGACGAATTCCAGCATACGAGACACATTTCCCTTGAGCTTGTAGATCACATATGCATACGAATTCGGATCGGGAATGATCTAAGCTGATCGGGTAAATAACAATTTCGTAAGCTATGATATTTTAATCGGTAGCTTACCATTCACGTATTGTTGTGAATAAATGGCCAAACATAAAGGTACATTAGGTATTTTGAGGGAATAAAAAAGCTTAGGGGGGCCATGGCCCATGGGCCATGGCGCCATGCCCAGAAATGAATAAGGCTCATCCAACGCTAAAAATCTGTTTTTACAGGTAAGCAGTGTTAAGTATGTCCACAGGCAAATTATCACACGGTCATTTCCCGATTTTAGCCCTGACAACCAAGCTTAACCACACAAAACTCCAAGGGTAATATCGTAAAGTCCAACACACCCTTCCTCACAGGCTCATTGTTGTCTGGTACATACATGTCCCACAATCCCACGTATAAAATCACTCCCAACTCCTGAGCAGTCTAACCCCGCCGGTGATCATCAACCTCTAGAAAGCCGGTGATCTTTCCAGAAAGCATCAATAAAACAGCAATGGATGAGTCATGGAGGATGAGAATGGGAAGACCGAGTCTCGCCGCTCGTCGTCGAGTATCGGAGGATTTAACATCCAGGACGACGACGGAGTCTGGACGGAGTGGTTGCCTGTTTAATGGATCCGATTCCGGAGCGATTAACGTCGAGGACTTCAATGACGTGTTCGGAGGACCGCCGAAGAGCGTGCTGAACAGAAAATTGTCGTGTGATTTGTCCGGTTATGATTACTTCTACCGCGAGATTTTCCGCCGACCGGAGGATGAGGCGAAGATAAGTAGCAGAAGTCGTAGAAGGTTGCCGGAGTTCAGGATTCCGTTGAGTCATGGAGCTGAGGAGAAGGCAGGGTTTTACAACGACATATTCGGTTCGTCAAGTAATTGTGGAAACAATGATGGTAATGATGATCGTAGGGAGAAGAAATCATCATCGTCATCGAGGATGTGGAGATCGCTGTCGAAATCGAAGTGGACATCGAAATCAAAGTCCAATTCGTCGTCTGTGTTGAGTTATGAGGAGATTAGCCCTATTACGATTCAGCCAGGTATCCGGGAGGAAGACGTTGGACTCACCTCCATCGCGGCTAAGCTCAGGTAATCATCACACTTAAAGCTAAACACAACTCACAAGTAGTAGGAATTGCAGCTCAATAACTTTGATTTCATGGTAATTTGCTGATTCGAAGTCAATTTTTCGTGCTTAAGTTATAGGTTTATCATGATCTTGATGATGTTAATTTGGTCCGTGTTCTAGGCCGATAAATGTTCCGTGTAGATGGAACTCAACAGGTGAAACAAGAGAAATATTCAACAACAATCAGGCATCAGAGTCGCAATTTCAATACACCAACGCTCCTTATATAATTGATGATCACTATCCAAGTAATGAATACATTGGTGATCAGCATTTCACGAGATGTTCAAACCCTGGTTTCTCCCAGCAATTTCCTTCACCTGAAGCCGATAATCCATACCAGAACACTGTGAGGATATCACTAGATGATGATGACGATGATAGCGAACTTGACTCTCCATCTTCTGCCAACTCAATGTTCAATGCAGAGGAAGATGAAGATTTTAGCTCTTATGTTATTGAGATCAATTCAGGTATAAGGGAAGTGACTAACGAGTCAGCTGATATCGATGAAGCTATAGCATGGGCGAAAGAGAAGTTTCAAGGTTGCAGCTCTTCTTGTCAATATGTAGAAGGTAGTTCTTTTTTTCTTCTTCTTGAATTATACATTGGAACAAGGATACAATATTTTCATCACAATTTTGCTTATGTGCAGAAAGATCTATGGTACCACTAGCCATGGCAATCCCACAAAATGTCACAGAAAGATTTCCAGTGATGCCTCTTTTCAGGGTAAAGTAATTCAACCTTGCATTCACATCTTGGATTGATCACATCACTTTATTAGATTCTCTTCTTCATTTTCCAGGAAGAAAGCGGACAGACAAACAATTCAACAGAAGAACAAGTAAGCACTGTTACATGAACATCTTCACATATGAAACTTAAAGTAGTAATCCTTGCATAGTTGAATCACTTCCATATACCAAATTTTACAATTTCAGTTAGGAACCTCAGAGTTGGATGAAAGAATAAGTTCATGGTCATCCGGAAACGACACCAACATCCGGTTGCTGCTCTCAACCCTCCATCATGTACGTACTCCATGTTGTTTGATGCCTTAAATAAACTCATGAACTGTTCATGATTAACCAATAAAATGACATTCATACTAGATTCTCTGGGCTAGTAGTGGATGGAATGCAATCCCTCTTTCAAACTTGATACAGTATTCTCAAGTGAAGAAAGCATATCAGAAAGCAAGGTTGTGTATCCACCCGGATAAATTACAACAAAGAGGCGCAACTTCTCGACAGAAATACATAGCTGAAAATGTGTTCTCTATTCTCCAGGTATCATTTATTCTCATTTCACTCATTCTTCTCCTTGAAAAATCTCTTATTGATCGCGTTTGGACTTACGGAGATGTCTTAATTGAATCAGAATGCTTGGGATTCATTCATTTCACAAGAAACCATTTTCAGCTAGCATTGAATGGTCGATCCAAACATGAGGATGAAAATTGCAATACTGTAAATTGATATTTTGGTCTTATGTTCATCACAAATTCTTTTTGTATGTATAATTTCTTGAAGGTCAAATGAAAGGCAGAAGCAAGATTTGATTTTTATTGAATTATCTCATATAAACAAAAAATTTACACTGGATTACAGACATAAAAAGGAAATTACAATAATCAATCCTTGAAAAAAAATCATGCAGTCCCTTGATTAATCAGCTGTCTAAACTCTTCATCAGTAGTCTTAAGCAAGAGAGGCAATGCAACATTAATCCCATTTTTTACAGCCTCTAAGTGCCTAGGCTTAATCCTATTCTCCAAGCTAAAAGCAAAGTACTGAGGAAAATCCTTCAAATCCTCCAATTTACCCTTCATCTCCCCAAGAAAATAATCCAACTTAGGCTTATAATTCTTCTCAATGCTAAAAGTGAATAGCCCTGGACACCTAAGCACCATTTCTATAACTTCTTGCTTAGTGAACCCCAAACTTACAAGAAATTCCAATTTGGGTATCAAAGTTTTCTCCACGTTCGAAACTAACAAGATTGGATCATTATAAGCCAATCCATCTAAATCTTTAAACCCAAGCCTTTGAAGGTAAAAAAGAGCAGGCTTAAGCTGGTCTTTAACACTGCAGATTAGTAATCTAGGGCATTTATTGATTACCTTTCTGAAGTTAGACTCAGAGACACCCAAGTAATTTGAGAGAAATATAAAAACTGGGTTAAGCTCTGTTTGGATGTCGGAAGTGAGAATTTGTGGGCACATTCCAAAGATTCTTGGAAGGTCTTTCTGGTTAATACCCTTTGATTGAAGATATGAGATTATGGTTTGGATTGAATCAAGAGAAGCTGAATGAAGAGATGGATTGAGTGAAAGTGCTTTGCCTGAATCAATGCCTAGGATTTCAAGGCAAAGGATTTTCTCTTTGAATTGGAGGGAGACATTGGTCTGCGTTTGGGTGTAGAGTGGGTGTTTGTCGAGGATGCTTTTGGGTTTTGCGGTGGCTGAGAGGAGGGTGGTTGGTGGTGGTGAAGGTGGTGGATGTTGTTGGAGGGTACAGTTGAAGGTAGAGTGAATTGGTGTTGATGCTGGCATTATTGATGTGGAGATTGAGAAAGGATTGTTTGGATTGACTGTTGGTTTGCCTTCAACTTCTAAGCTAAGAAGCATTTTTTTACTTAGCAGTTTTTTTCCCTTATCTGAATTGTGGCCACAGAATTGGCCAAGTGTGGATTGCTTTAGGATGATATATATTATTTCCTGTCTCTATTTACACATACAGATAGGTGGGGCCTAAACATGAAGCATATTTATAAACTGTTTTTCATTAAAAAAATATTTTGCAACATGAAAAATAAATTATAATTATACAGACAAATATGGTCTTAATTAGGGGAAACAATTTTACCCCCACCCGTTGGATATCTGAATCACCAAACCCGTAAACGGGGTGAAAAAGCCCGGAAAAAAAACGCAAATAAGATACACCCGAAATATCTTGAATTTTGTATATTTAGTCTTAAAATACGAAAAACGTGTGATGGGTGGATGATGGGCGTAAGCAAATCCAAGGTGCAACATGGCACAAACATGAAAAAAATACTGCATATGATCAAAATTCAAAAGAGTAGAATATCTAATAATCAGTTAACAAAACAAGGCTTCAACAAGCAAACAAGTCTTAGGTTGTAAATTTGTAATTCATTTCTTCAAGGTAACATCAAGGCCATCATTACATAAAGATTGCAGCAAAATTCATCCGAAAACAACAACAATCGCCTTTGTTTCTCAATTTCTTCGGATACAAACCACAACCTCTAAGAAAAAGCAAAGATACATAAAATTTTTGACCCCAATGCATACTTTACCAAGTTCTAATTCTTGGCGACAGATTTTCCTTTGAGCTCGTCTTCTGTTTGCCAAATGACATCTTTCAGCCCAGTTGAGAGGTTATTGTAGAACTGCAAATTCACAATATATTAGTTGCAGTTAAGAACAGCACTTTCAGTAGAATGGCTGTTGTGAAAATTCAGACCTTGTGAAATTCAAGGGTATCTCCTTTTGACTTACGAAGCTCAACCATGTATAGAGAAGGAGCAACTTCAAAAATCTGCAATCAAGAATAACCATACAGTCTAGAAACCAAGGAAATGACACAGCTACGAAAACTATGAAAAACGCTGACACTCGTGGACATACCTCTGTTGCAACAGCTAACTGACCCTTTCGTCCAAGCTCTCCCCCCTGAAGCTTCATCTGAGAGTTACAATTCCGGTCAGAAGAAGACCGAGATAAAATTTAACCTTGAATTTAAGAATGCAGTCATCACTTCACCTTGAATTTATTTTTCTTTACACCAAAACCCAAGGGTCCAGCAGTTTGTTCAATTTTGGAGACAATCTCGTCTGCAGAGCATTTCGATGTAAACCTTGTTTCCCGATGAACAAGTCCCTAACAAGACAACGATGATGACAATTTCAAGCACAAAGAATCTATAGAAAGTTGAAAAATAAACGACATTTAACCACATAGCATACCATCTGTTTTTCAAAAAGTATGCCAAGGTTGAGACCCTGGGATGTGGAGATGAGATCAAAAGCATTCATAGTAAGAGGTGATGAGGGCGTCGAGGGTCTTGCATTTGCAGCTTGCACTTCTCGGCTCTCCACAACAAGTTCCGCGGAAGACTGCTTGCCAACAGATTTGGTAGTATTAAACATACATTGGTTTAAGGATACTTGTGAAACATTTTCTGATGCAGAAGCAGCTAAAGGCAATATGTAAAGAGCAAATATGTCAACAATTACCATTGCTTGATCAAAAACACTGTCTAAATAATCAAGAGAAACGTTGGGTTCTTCGAAACTAAGTGCCTTGTAACCTTTTTTAAACCATTCGTTCTCAATCACCTCAGCCATAGTAATACGCTGTTTCAGATCAACAGATGAAAACAAGAAGACATTACAAAGAAAATACTCCCAAGCTTATATGAACAAAAGCGTGTAACTATCATCAAGGCAAAAAAAACGAATGTTGCAATAGTAGCAGCGGAAGAAAACATACGGTGTTAGGATTAGGGTCTAGGATTCGTATTATCAATTTTTTTGCACTTGTTGAGAACCATGATGGGCAAGTGAAGTTGGCCTTGTGTATCTGCAAACAGTTGGAGTGAGGTATAATGTTTCAGTAAAACCAACATACATAATTAAAAGTGAATGCAGTAAATAGATAGATACATATATCTCTTATAAGTTATAGCCAAACTCGAAACATTAATCCATAGAGAAGTGATATGGGTTCATTCCATCAATATGATGTTTTGATTTTTTGGATTTCTGCACATAAATTTCAATTGTCCAACTCACTAGCAACATATTCCTAATTTCCTGCTGCATCAAAGACAACTGTTTCCTATACGGCAATTTCGTTCGATTTGTAGCAGCCATGTGATTTGGAGTTTAACATCACCTTTTTATACAATGCCATGAGATTTGAATCTTCAAATGGTAAATAACCGGCCATAAGGACAAACAAAATTACACCACAGGACCACAAATCTGCTTTAGCTCCATCATATCCTTTGTTGTTAATAACCTACTAAAAGAGGAACGGATTAAGAGAAGAAAAGTAAATCAAATGGCTTACATAAAGCAACAAAGGATAATTATACCTCTGGAGCAACATAATTTGGAGTTCCACACGTCGTATGCAGTAACCCGTCATCCTGGAAAAAAATCATTTAGATATTACATCAAAATGGCAACTAAAGGCAGGAAATACTTCAATATAATTAAAAAGGAAAAACAAAACAAGTATTATATAAGTGATTCTACAACATCACACCCAAATAATATAGAAAAAATTGCCTTAGAAAAAACCTCATCTGCTAAGATGGTCACCAAACTCACCCGGACTTGTTGAGCTAGGGCACTCAATCCAAAATCTGATACTTTAAGGGATCCATTTGTATCCAGCAGTAGGTTCTCTGGCTGTTTAAGGAAGCAACAAAAAGATGAAATTCAAATTTCACTAATTTAATATTCGCAAAAAGAAAATAAAAGAATCTGTTTGCGAAGAAGAAAGGGACACAATGACTAAAATTATAAGAACCAGTCACCTTCAGGTCCCTATGGAACACACCCCTGCTGTGACAATAATCAACAACGTTTATCAGCTGCTGGAAGTACCTTCTTGCTTCATCTTCCTTCAATCTTCCTCTAGTAGCCTGTCTCAAACAACTTGCAAGCATTATACTTATAGTTTATTAATCATCAATAACTATATGTAATGTTAACACTGAAACAAAAAAATGGAAAAGAAAAATGAAAGGTTAACTTGGCTTACGATTTTGTCAAAGAGTTCACCACCGACGACAAGTTCTAGAACAATATATATCTTTGTCTTGCTTGCCATAACCTTCAAAGCAAACACCAGTTATCACTTATAACTCGAAGAAAACAGAACAGTCATCTAAACAAGGAAGAGGGATAGAATGATAGAACTTCAAAAAAATGAGCTGTAACACAAGCACACTTGCACAGAGAAAACGTATCACAAGAACCAACCAGAACATATTCTCACCTCATGTAAACGGATAACATTAGGGTGCCGAACTAATTTCATTGTTGAAATTTCCCGTTTAATCTGCAACAAAGCGGTCAAGGTTTAAGGACTCGGTAGATATATTTTGAAAATAACATGTGATGACTTTATCGGGGACAGAAACTTATGATCAAGCATTCAGATGTATCAGAAGTTATAAGATCACCAATTCTAATATGGACTAAAGCCTTTAAGGGAAAAGAAGAGGTTGAAGGCAAACAAAAAAGAGCTAGAAATCCATCTCATATTCAAACACCTTCACAATCCTGAAATTGGAAAAATGGTAACCCATGTAACTCTCAAATTTAGACAACAATACGGATTTTATGGTACATCAAATTCTTCTTATCATTTTGACTAATCCATATTTTACTAAGCTTTACCTCATTTTTTAGATCAATAAAATCAGAATTAAACACAAAAGAAAGGAATAGTTGGAATAACCAAGTCAACATCCAGTTACAAAGAGCATGTCAGCATGGCATGCACAATTGTTTCTGCTTTACTTTTCCCATGTATGAAGCACTCCATATCAGAAACAGTTCATCATTTCAAGAAATATCACAAGCCTATGAGAATAAACTCATTTCATCTCCATTCAACTCTTTCAAAGAAATTAAAAGGAGGGAATATACTGACTACTATAATTTCTCATATCAAACTAGTATGTAATTACCTGATTGATCATCTTGTGCTTAAGAACCTTCTCCTTATCAAGAATTTTGATTGCCACATGCTCTCCTGTTTCAGTGTTCTTTGCAAATTTCACCTTTGCAAAGTTACCTTCCCCTAAAGTCCTCCCTAGCTCATATTTTCCAACCCTCGTCTTAGTAGTAATACCTCCAAAACCACCACTACTTAATGCCCTTCTGGATCCCATATTCGTCTCCTCAAATCAAATAGATTGTCCCTCTCAACAACTTAAACAAAATCTTCCTCCTACCAATACCTCTTCTTTTTACAAGGCTGCCAAACATGGCTTTTGTCAACCCTCATTGCCCACCTTCCTCCAACTGAGGAATTAAATCAAACAGATGGTGGGCATTCGGAAACCCACTTTCAATTACAGAGGGCAATGAGAGAAGTACAAACGGAACTTGAAATTTTACATCGAACCGCAATGAGGAAGATTAAATCCTTAGACGAAACATTGATTCGGGAATCACGAATGGATCAAATGTGAGAAACCTAAAACCGGCAACGACAAAATCGAGGACGTGTGTATATGAATGACAATTGATGGGAGGTAATTAACACTTCATTGTGTTATTTTGGGGAGTTTCGCGTTGGATGATTGTAAGGATGGCAGTAATTGGTGAAAAAGAAAGCAGTTTGATGTGGATCGTTGGATTTGGATTTGAATTTGCTTACTGCTCTTCTTCTTCTTCTCCTCTCTGTTGCAGTCGGGAAGAAGGCTTTGTGATGGCGGATGCACATACTGGAAAAAGGGTTTGCTTATATTGCGGAGATTATAGTCGCGATGATGTCGTTTAAAGGATTTTGTTCAGTGCGCGTACGAGGAAGGTATCTTCTGCTGTCACTATGACGACTTGTTTTTAATTATTTTCTCTATTAACCGTATTTTTTCTTTCCTTTTTTCCAAAATATCTTATTCACGTACGAGGAAGGTATCTTCTGATGTTACTTCGACAGTAAGACTACTTATTTTTAATTATTTTCTTTTTTTTTTTTCAAATACGAGGTTTTCATCCGGTATTAAAGAGTTTTTTTTTTTTGCACTGCTTTTACAAATTTGTTTGCGTTGTTTCTTTCTCGTTTTGTACGTTTTGTGCGTACTTTAATTTGATCGAAATTCTCTTTTGATGTGTTTTCTCTTTTTGTATTTATTGGTTCACTCAAAACGTTTAGTTCGTCTGCCGATTTGTTCGGTCTTTCATGTGCATCGAACCACTTTCTTTTATAAATAAAAAAACAATAAAGTAAAAAATACATTAGATTAAAAAAAATCAAAACATGTGTCTGTACCTCGAAATATGTTTTTTTTAATCATCGATAAAGAAAATAACTTTTTTTTCTAGTTATTTAAAGGTATTAATATATTTTACTGAATAAATTTTTTTTTAATTTTCTTATAACATTGAAAAGTATGATTTTTTAAACATTTTGGAAAAGTCTAAAGTTGGGCGATATCATACAGAAACTGAAATTTTTTGGCATAATTCTAATATATCAAAAGTATATAGATATTATCTGAAATTTTAAAAAAGAAAATAACTTTTCTACTAATTTTTTTGTTTATAATTATAATAAATAAATAGATACTTATATAGTAAAGTAGAGTAATTTCCGCCAATTACATGATGGAACGAGGGAAGTTACGTAGCCAAATATAAGACAAGTTTACAGAAATTGATAGACGGGTAGCAAGCAAGACAATAGTAAAAAAAAAAAAGTTATCTTTTTTACTGTTTTTTTTTTTAGTATGAATTAATATAAGCTAAATAAATAGATCGCCCAATTCCTTACATACTTTGAAGTCCAACCAAGAGAGTAGTAGTTTCAGCAAGATTAGGAAGAGAGAGCTCATTCGACCTAACGAATATACAATAAACCTCATATGTCATGCTCACGTTAGTTATGCATATATGTCGAAATGAAAATTAAAATCACGAATTCCTTTTAAAAATAAAAATACTATTTTCATTAGCATTAAAAAGGTACAATGACTTATATTAAAATTATATTTTACTTTCATTATAATCTCATTTTCTTTTAACAAATAAAATAAAACAACATCTATTAAATTAGATTAGTTTTAATCCATTTATAACTACACTTTTATTTTAAATTAGATATTAAGTTTACGTTTTATATATATTCGAGTATTTATAAAATCGAAATACATAAATTATTTTCTTTTTTTAAATAAAATAAATTATTTATACGGTACACGAAAAATTAAATTAGTTTATACTCCGTATTAAAGTAAATACTTATTATTTAAAAATTAACTTTTATAATTTATTGACCGACCCTCAATCATTTCCTTATAAAAATAACAACCATGCATTCATTGCGGTTATTAACAAAAAACGACCCTTGCGATTTAGCAAGAGTTTCAATCAACTTGTTAGTCAATCCTTACGGTCAACCTAAGTTTATTTGGTCCAAATAAGGATCTTTCGTATATGCAAAGGTTTAATAATTGCTTATTGCGTAAAGATATCTTTTTTATGATTACAAATAAATTATTCTTCATGTTTCAACTAACATAACTAATTTTTCGTTGTTGTGACGTTGATTTGTTAGTGTTGGTATATAATTGGATGGCACGATACTGTTTAGTACGTAGTGGACACGAGTACCAACCATAAGTAAACACGAACCTCGTATCTAAAAAGTTGAATGATACCCATATAAACGATTCCAACCATGTAAATATGTAAACATTGAATATATTTACTATACTGCTACATCATTTGGATCAGGTCCGACGAATATTTATTCCAATAATCACACGGTTTTTTTTTGTTTCTTTTAATGTCGCCTAATATATATTTGTTATCCATGATTATCATTTTTTATATTTTATGCATAGTTTGTTAATCAAATTTTTTCTGCAATTATCTATAAAAAAAATTACGATTTTTATTGTAAAAATAGTTTTGATGTATAAAACAAACATATAAATAAGTAATTAATAAAGAACTAATCAAAACACTAATCATACAAATCGATAATGATAATCGCGAAAAATGTTATTATAGGAACTGAAAAAATAATGAATAGGTCAAATATGACGGTATTATTTTAACATTTGTTGTTCAATGAGGACGAAAATGTAGCCCATAGTTTAAGCCCAGCCCAAAAAAGTGTAACGAGGCCCATTAACAAACCAAAAAAGAAAAAGAAAAAAGAAAAAAGAAAATTAGGAGGACGAAACCCTGAGCAAGAACTCTGGCGCCTCTTTCGTCTTTCACCTCCCTCGTGAAGCAGCAACAGAAACCATGGGAGAACAGCACCAGGAGCAGAAGATTCCGGTTCTTCCATGGATGAGAGAGCCTGTGGACATCTCTCTTCTTCAAGATCGCCCTCTCGATTACCTTCCGTTTCTCCACCCTAGGTGCGTTTTTCCTCTCCCACTCAATTTCCGACTTTCGTATTTATATTATGGCCTCTTGTTTTTTGCTTGGTACTTGAATTATTCATTTCATAGTTATTCTGCGGTATTCTATATATCTCGAGCAGTACTATAAACTAAGCACAGTGGGATGATAGAATGTCAACAAAGTTATCAATCAAACGATAATTGCTGCGATGGATAACTGCTAGCAATTTAGCCTATTGAGGTGTCATATTATAGCCTTTTTTTGTTTGGTACTTGAATTTTCAGGTCCTAGTTATTTTGTGGTAATCTACATCTCTGGAGCAGTATTTTAAGCTAACAGTGTGATGAGATTTGTTAGCTGGTGATGAATGCTAACGAATTTATCAATCAAAGGATAATTGCTGCGACAGATAAATGCTACCAATTTAGGTGTTAGATAGATATCGTAGTTGATGTAAAGTGTAAATAATTGACAGCTGTTAATATTTAGTTTTAGACAGCAATGCTGTTGTCCATCTCTAGTAAATGTGAAGTGTTGTGATGCTGAGAAATCTAACAAGATTATTCCTTGAGAAACAACTGCAATTGGTGTTTTAGTTAGTGTATATATGTCACATAGTGTTTGTAGGATATTGAGTTTCTTAACCCCAGCAAACAAACAGTACCCTGTAGGCTTGTAGAAGGGTTTGGAAGATAGATACGTTGTATGGGTTAGTGATTGGGATTTTGGAAAGTTATTTTGTTTATTTAAGAAGGGCTGATTCACGATATTCTTCCCTCTGGTTCTTGTTGTTAGGTTTCAAAATTAACCTTGCAATATGAAGTTTCATTTTCATTTTTTCTGCTGCAAAGATGTGATTCTATGTATGTTTTTACCTTCCTACTTTTCAGTCTGAAGGAGGCTCTGAAGAACACGGGTATTTCTTCTCTCTTCCCTGTGCAAATTGCAGTTTGGCAGGAGATAATTGGACCTGGTGGCTTTGAACGAGACGTGTGTGTGAATTCACCAACTGGAAGTGGGAAAACTCTGGCTTATGCGTTGCCGATAGTACAGAGGCTGGCAAATCCAGCAGTAAAATGTCTTCGAGCTTTGGTGGTGCTGCCCACTCGTGATTTAGCCGTACAGGTTTATAAGCGACTCATGACTAGTGTACTTATGTTATTGCATTCTAGATGTTTAATTTGATCTCTTTCCACTTTTGCAAGTTTCAGTAAATTTTGTCAAGTACATAGTAAGTGAGATTCCGTGCAAAACTATTTTTACAATAGTACGTGGAGTTGTGGACACTGTTTGTTTAGGGCTCAATCTTGGCTGTCAGTGAGATTCCGTGCAAAGCATTATTGATTCACGGACACCATTAAAGTATGCAGTAGGGAGGTGTTTCTATTGAATGCCTGTGAGCAAAGAATTGTATGTTTTGAGATACCAATTTCATGTTTTAGTTGCGCCACCAGATCCACAAATTATTGGAAGAGTGCATATGTTTGCTTCTTCAAATGTTAACACCAATTTTCATCTGAAGCTCTGACTACTTTAGTTTAAATTGCCTCATTACGGCTCTTTGCTTCATGTCCCTCTGAGAGTATAAACTATGCATCCAAATAACATAGCTCGCTCCTTTTGCCATATCTTTCCTGATTCTGTTCAACCATTTAATATTTAATCTCTGAATTTTTCAGGTTAAATCAGTGTTTGATGCAATTGCACCAGCTGTGGGTCTGTCAGTTGGTTTGGCGGGTGGTCAATCTTCAATCGTCGAAGAAAGATTAAGCCTAATTGAAAAATCCAAGCTTGGGTCTGGTATTTGCTTTGATCCAGAAGACCATTCGCAAGTTCTACAGAGTTCAGTGGACATTCTGGTTGCTACTCCTGGAAGACTGATGGACCATATTAATACTACAAAGGGGTTTACACTTGAGCATCTCCAATATCTTGTAGGTACCTTATCATCATTTTTATACATTCCACGCTTAACTTTTTATATAACTTCACATGAGATAAGCCTGTCACTCTTCGAGAGAAGAATATTCTATTCATGTCAGATGTGGTTTGATGCACAACTGTTGTATCGTTATTTTCTCTGTGGGGTCCAGGGATGGTGGTGGTGTGATTTCTGTGAAATTAACTCAGCTGGGCTTTGGATAGCTTAGATAGAAATCGTAGCTATTAATTACTTGAGGTTGTATATTTTGGTTCTTTTGGATTTGGTTCATATGCATCATCTGTTGTTCTTTATCGCTTTTGACAACTTTTTGCATGACGACTTTTCTTCTTTTGTTAGATGAATTTGTAATCCTACTTATGATTGTGCCTTTGTTTGAGTTTTAAAATAGATCCCTGTGGCAGATTTTCTGAGTTTAGAATAAGGGCCCGTTTGGTTCCAACTCCGGAAACGGAATGGAAACGAATTTAGTCCATATGTATACCATTATTCATGAAATTTTATGGAATCATTCCTTGTGGTTTTAAGTAATTGTAGTAAAATTTGATTAGTGTTGATACCTTATAGGGAAACAAAATGGGGGAAACAACTACATTTTACATGCAACCACAAGGAATGATTCCAAAAAATATTCATGAATAAGGTAAACATATGGACTAGATTCATCCATTCCGTTTCCGGACTTCTAACCAAACAGGGGTAAGGACCAGGCTTTTGAATTACTAGGGTAATAATAATTAAGTTTGATGTCTCAGGTGGTTGATGAAATGGATCGGTTGCTCAGGGAAGCATATCAATCATGCTTACCTACGGTGCTGAAATTAACTCAGTCAAACAACACCACAAGCTTTCCGTCTAATACATGTCTTCCTTCACCATTTGGTCCTTTGAGGACAATTAGGAGATGGTAAGTGTCATTTTTGCTCAACCATTACTCTTCTATGTTTGTTCATGTTTGTCTCTTTGTATGATGTACTGTTGTAATTCTCCTAGCAAATTGACTATGAAGGTACTTTTCGTTGGATTTGTTGCAGTGGCATTGAGAGGGGATTCAGAAATAAGGTATCACCGAGGCTTTGTAAAATAGTTCTTTCTGCAACTCTCACTCAAGACCCTGGCAGAATTGCTCAACTCGATTTGCACCATCCTTTGCTCATATCATCTAAGCGTTATGGGCTTCCCGAAACACTTGAATCATACGAAGTGGTATGTCTTTTTGGCTTATGATTTATTTGGTGGATGTAATGATTCCATCCTAGATTCCTAGGTCAACTCAACTGTGGCAATGTCTTGTGCAGATATGTGAAGACAATAAACCCCTGCATCTAATGGCTCTTCTTAAGAACTTAGATGGGGAGAAGTGCATTGTTTTTACATCTACTAAGGATTCTACTCGTAAGCTACATGACTTGCTCAGATTTTGTGACTTGGAAAATAAGATCCAAAAGTACTCGGGAGTTCATCGTCAAGCAGAAAGGAGGTATTGTTGATTTGTTTCAATTTGGGTTATAACTATTATATTCGTTGTTCTTATATGTAGTTTCACTTCTTTTGGATTCTCTGTTGCTTATTCTGTCAATCAAGACGTTACCTCTATGTATCTATTTCATTTACCTTATGGTTAGATCAGTATTATTCCTTTCTGAATATTTCTCTGTGGCATTTGTAATCTTTCATCCATATTGTTAATTCTCGTGCATGCACTTTAGAATTAATATTTGATAATGACTGATCTTTAGCAAGGTATTGAAGGCATTTCGGAAAGGGGAAGTGCAAGTGCTTATCTCTACAGATGCAATGACACGAGGAATGGATGTTGAAGGGGTGAGAAACGTGATCAATTATGATGTCCCTGATTATATCAAGACATATATTCATCGAGCTGGACGGACAGCTAGAGCAGGAGAATCTG
Organism: Fagopyrum esculentum; assembly: GCA_033239045.1. Taxonomy (NCBI): domain Eukaryota; kingdom Viridiplantae; phylum Streptophyta; class Magnoliopsida; order Caryophyllales; family Polygonaceae; genus Fagopyrum; species Fagopyrum esculentum. The sequence goes on along the minus strand of BSUD01000004.1, from coordinate 154,262,432 downwards.
GGCGTTGCTTCACTCTGTTGTTGCAGGATGAGGTTTGCTACTTTTCCAACTAAGTTTTTATCTATGATATTCTTTTGATTCCTGACTTCACTTTCCCTGTTTTATCCTTCATGATAAAATTATTTTTCTGATATGAAAGTCAGTTCGAACCTCATTTGTTAGAGGGGTTGTGGTTCATTAATCATGATGAACTACTGTGAGAAGTAACGAGAAATTGTCCTTTTTGCACCATATATTTTGTCCATAACATTGATATCCTTGCTTTGGTTCTTTCAGGTGGAACAGTTCAAAGAGGTTCTACAAAAGGCTGAAAACCACCATTGTGCTCCCTATTCTCTATCACCTGAATCTATCGAGTCTCTTCACCCTTGTTATGTATCTGGTATATTCTATATTCCCGAAACTTGTAGCTGCATTATTTTTAAACTAATATTCAATGTCTCATGGTTCATCTCTATAGAACACATGGATTATATTTGTAGCATTAGAAATAACTTGCCTTTTCGATTAACTCTTTGACACTAACAAAATGTGCAGCCTTGGAGAAGCTGAAAAAATCAGTATCTAAGAATCGAAAACGTAAGGATCATGCTCCAGCCACAAATACAGGAGATAAAAAGCCTAAGAAGGTGACCAAGTGAGATATCCTCAGTGGATACTGGATATTGCGGATAAACTCTAGTTTTGCGGCAACACTGAGGCAAGTTGACACTATCTAATGATTTATAGCGTCTTTGGTAGGATTATCATGTTGTACCATATATGGCTCTTTACTTCCTTTTGAGAGTGAGTATCATTACTGTCACTTAAAGCTCAGTTAACAGAAACTTTTTGCCCTAATTTATTCATATTTCATGTTGATCTTTTCATTAACTGATAAGAGAGATGGAAATGTACTATATCCCCAACTGGGTTTTTCCCCTGTAACTGAACTGAAGCAACTTTACTAGTTTAACTTTGTAGAGAACTGTCTGCTTGAGTGAAACTAATCAAAATTGCTGCTAAATGTTGCTATAATCTGCTGATAAGAGTGAATCTTTCTGGTAATTCTTTGTATTGCATTAGGTAGAAAATTTACATCAAAGCATGGAATTAGTGAACTTTTGTTTAAAAACACAAAGATCACAAAAACCTAAGTTTCTACACTGGACACAACATAATCAGAAATCTCACAGTTTGCAACAACAAAAAGTATTCAAAATTCATGTTCATCTGCTGAGTGTTGAAATCCTTGCATTGAGATTATTGAATATGAAATTAGGAGGCATGGTTGGTGGTGAAGACGAAGGAGCCTGATAAGCCAAAGGCTTCTTGACGCTCTTTGCCGCCATGGAAGAGAGTGACTCAGAAACGAGATCTCTGGGTTCCTCTTCATGGATGGTATCAAGCATCTTGGATGCTCTTTGCCTCATCCTTGTCACAAACTGCGGTGGAGCTACTTCTGTAGCTAACCTCACGATTCTTGCACTCGCCATTGATTGAATGTTTCTAAAGCCTTGAATCTGAACTGGGTTTTTTAGGTAAGCTTTGAGAAGACAAGTTATGAGTGTTGTTGATGATGATGAAGGTAACGGATACGGGTATATATAAGGGCGCGTTTGGCGTGCAATAGTTGAAGAGTCTACTATATTGTTTGTCTAATAGTGCCGTGGTATTAAATGCGTTATAACCAAACAAAGTATTGAAAGATCAAAGCTTCCAAATTACTACTTTTTTGTGTATGAAAAGCTATGCACTTGTCTAAAACTTATGAACTTGCCGGTACGATACGGTTTTTGTAGGGTTTCAATACTCCAAATATCCGCTTTATTTGAGTCGGGTTAAGACTCCACGTGTTGTACATGATGGATATTTGGATTACGTTGAGAGTTGTGATTAGCCTCCAAATTTCTACTTTATTGTGTATTGTTGTCTTGTCGATGTCTTTGTTCAGCTACCCGCTTTTTCTTCTCGACGTTCTCGTTCGTCTATTTTTGCACGAGACATTTTATCACCATTAAATCTCATGCAGCTTCTTGCTAGTTTCATGGTCGAACCGGATTTTGGTTGCTCAATTAGGGTTCGTTTATTCGGGTTATCATACAACCGACAACCCGAGCATTGACATGTTCATTATCGGCTCGTCTATACACAAGTCGAGTCTAATCTGACCTAAATTTTAAACTATCTTTAAAAAGTGTCCGTATTCAGTTCATTTAAAAAGTGAACGAGCCGAGTAGATCAACTAATATAACATTCCTATAGTGTTATTTATAGCCGAACAAGATGATTGAGTCAAACCTAAATTTTACACCTTCTTTAAAATGTATTATTGATAACGAATGGAAACCATACTACAATATATATTTGGCTAGTCACTACAATGTCTTTTTAAACATGAATATCATTTCATTTATTTTTCCTTACCCTACAATGAAAATTATCAAACACAAAAGAAGGTTCTATGATAATATCAATAGATATTATGTTTATTTTGCTAATTTTATTTTAATGACACGAGAGTACCCCATCTTTTATTTTGATACAAAAAAAGGTTCTCAATACGATAACATCCGTCACTTATATCGGTTATTCAGGTGATCGAGTTTATAGGTATAATTATCTCAAGATGCTATATTGATATGCATAGTAAATGATTGATACAAGAAAAACAATTAGGAGAAGTAACATATACCAACCTTTTAATACATCGAAAAGCCAAAAATAAAAAATTGAACAAAAAATGGTAGGATTTAATATGTGAATTACGATAGGTTTGTTCTTGGTTGCCGTGTAGTACACGGCAAAGCATAATTCATGCATATGTACTGGAAATTTCCAAGTGTCTGCATGCAGAATCAATTAAAAGGAAACTACGTTGAAAATGATGGTTGTGACTTTGTCGATCGATCCATCCAAATAAGAGTTGTACTTCATCAAGTAAATTAGTGTAATATATGTTAATCGTAATTATGACGCAATGTATACGTCAGATCTTATCCGAAAGTTCATCATCACTTGCACACAATTCTGATCGACCGGTTAACTAGTCTGGAATTGTAACCCAACTAAGCTTGATAGATTCACGTAGATGTAGCTCATGGTTTCATGATATGTTCAATGGAATTAGGGACTTGTTTGGTTACATATATAGTCCTTGTTTTATATATAGGGTCTTAGTCAAACCGGCATAATTTTGGTATGAATATGTAGGCATGTTTAACTCGTTTAGAATCGAGTTTTGATACATTCATGTTAAACTCATTTAGAATTGAGTTAAGTCTTTTAGTTTGACATTTTATGGGTAGGACGTTCGATATACTCCGCACGTCTACTACTTTTAGAGGGTGAAGCGCGCAATACATTCAATTCTTATGTAAAAGTTACACTTAATATAGCCAATTAGTACTTGGGCTTATTTGTTTCGCGGTGGGCCGGACATGAAGGAATTTGATAGTTTAGTCTTGACGGATACGCACTAAACTTGAGAGTCCAACTCATGGATTGTTGATTAGCATCCACTCTCTCACGCGAGTCTTAACCCTCAATGGACTCCCCACACCTCCATCATGGCATGAGGACCGTGCAAGGCCAAGATTTGCACGAAACCACTTTGCCACTCCACACATTATTCCTAGTGAGACCTACTATCGTGGCATAACCATCGCTTCTCATTGACCCGTTGATTAACTTAAAATTAATATATACATATATGATTATTTTCAGATTCAGAAGTGAAAGTGAACCAATTTTTTCGAGCCGAGCTATGTAATAGAACGAAGAATGGACACCAATCGAGTTGTTAGATTCATGGTTTATAAGGATTAATGAATGTAGTGTTTTAGAGTTGAATGAATTTGTGGCTTTCAAAGAAATTGTAGAACGATTACTTTTGGTAATTGATGATGAAATGATTGATACATTGCTCCTTGATATAAAATTGGGTGCATTATAGAACAAGTAGCATTTAAAACCAAAAGGGATTAGACATAATCCCAAAGTTAGGTCAATTTATGAAGAATATTGCCAATAGCATGCAAAGCCAAGAAACCCCTTTTTCCTATGTACGTGCAAGCTTATCCAATTACGTGACTCTTTAAGTCGTTTAAGACGATCTTGGCCTTAGAAATTACGTGACTTTTTAAATCGTTTAGGATGATCGTGACCTTAGAAGTTACGTGACTCGTTAAGACGTCTAGGCCTTACGTATCAATTTAACCTTATCTAGCTACTAACATATTACTTTACCACCAATACTCGGTTGATCTAGTGGTTGACTGGTTGTGGTGTTAGACTCCTTAAGTGTTAATCCAGAGATTCGAGTTCGAAAAAAATATAATAAACATGTTTACAAGGGCATTGATTTATGGGTATCATTTGCAGCTAATCATGTTCAAAATTTATAAAAGTGACGTTGAGTGAAACTTTTCATTAAAAAGATTTTCAATAAAAGAAAAGGATGGACAAATTAAATATTGTTGAGAATGTAGCGAAAAAGTCTCGCATCGACAATACGATATTGTGTGAATCTAACATATGAGTACTAGGGTACTAGGACTACTCCTCCTATTGCCAATTGGTTTTTGGATGGAACCCCGTGTGGTTCACCGGACGTGCGCCCTCCGCGTCATTTGGAATAATTTTATTGTTTAAATTCTTTTTCAAAAAAGGTCAAGGAATTAAGGGTATGTTGTGGTATTAATGAAACTTCATGGGTGGTTTATGTAAATTGTCATATTTACCTACCTAAAAAAAGTATACCATTTCGCTTCTTTGAAACCCCAAAGGCCCAAGCCTCGTTGCAGCACAATCGGCCCGCCGGTCGCCGTCGCTTTGTCTACCGCCACTCTCAGTCCATTCTAGATTCTCGTCTTGCTTGTCCTATTTCCTTGTAGACTAATTCCCGATTACAGTTTCCGTCAACCATCTTCAGGTCATTGTCTTCTCTTCTCTGGAATATCGTTATTGCTTCTAATGTTCTGATTGTAGATTTTTCGTTGAGTACGATAAATTTGTTTATAATTGATGCTTGATTTGAAGAATTTTGGAATTGTGCTTGATTTGTGAGCTCTAGGGCTTAAATCCGTTTCCCGTGCTATCGGATCTCTGTTCCCTAACACAGCAATGGGCTGGGATTATGGATTGTGAAGTTCTGACAATGGAAATATTCCAGATCACGAGTAGATTATATTGTTCTATGTGGTTAACTCTTTAGTTACTTTTGTTTATCAGAAGCCCGGTATTTGAAGAAGAAGCTAGATGGTTTACATAGAGTCATGGGATGAGTTCGTTGAACGGACTGTGCAGCTGTTTCGTGCAGATCCAGATTCTGTAATGCTTCCTGACTACAATTTTTCCCTAATTGAATTTTGTTGGAACTTTCTTTAACTCAATTGTTGCTTTGATTTTCAAATTGGGAAACAGACTCGTTATGTGATGAAATACAGGCACTGTGATGGCAAATTGGTGCTCAAGGTCACTGATAACAGGGAGGTACTGATAATCTCTTCCAACTTTACAGTTGAAGAATATCATTAGGTCAATTGCTTAGTTGGATCTTGGTATATTGAAAGTATGATGATATATATCTTAGATTGATAGTCAGATTATGTGCTATGTTATGTTGGAATCACAGTTTAGACCTATAAATGGATTCGTATATCTTGTGGTTTCAGTGCTACAAATTCAAGACAGACCAGGCACAGGATGCTAAGAAAATGGAGAAGCTGAATAACATTTTCTTCACCTTGATGGCTCGGGGCCCTGAAGGTACACTATTATAATGTGCAGTGGTTGTCTGTACATTTGCATTAGGAAACCATTCAGATGAAAATTTCTTGTCGATATATGTTGCAGCTCAACTACTGTACTTGTTACTGTATGTGACATGAACAAGATGATCTTATATTATCTTTCGGTTCTAGAGATTATATATCTGGTCAATTGCTCTTTCCCAGCAATGTGACTTATTATGTGCTATATTATGCTGCAGCTCAACCATTACAATGTGCATTGCTTGTTTATTAGTTTGCATTTGGAAATGCTTTCTTACACATTTGTTCCCCTGGAAATAAAATACCTAAAGCAAATCAGATTGACCAAATTGTTCAGAGAAAATTTTCTTGTAGATGTTTGTTGCAGTTCAACTGTAGTAGTAGTAGTAGTAGTACATGCTACTATATGAAACATGAACAGGATGATGTTATGTTCTCTTTCAGTTTTAGGGTTATATATCTGGTCAATGGCTCTTTCAGCATTACCGCTTATTGTGCAAGCTAGATGACAAGCTCATTGCATTTACAAAACTACTTGAATATATTGTGCATAAATATTAGTGAAATGATTTTGTTGATTTGACGTTGGGCTACCTAAGGACAGTATACAATTTCCCTAATCCCATTCGTGTTTTTTTCTTGATGCAGTGGATATATCTGAAGTCACCGGAAAGGAGCAAGTAGAGGCACAGGCGTCTAAGAAAGGAAGAGGAAGGAAACAATAAGAGCATTGTTATCAGGCTAGGTGTTCCACAATGGTACTTCAGTGTAAAGATGCACATTTTTCTTTTCCCGCGGTTTGTTTTCTACAGTAATTGGAGAAGACAAGAACGATTGTGAACCCTAGCACTTTGGTTGTTGACCGAAAGAGTATTGTAAGCTTGAGGATGCTTGTCTTGACAATATAGCTTTGTTTTTAAGACTAACCTTTCATTTATGTACAAGAATGATGTTTCTTATCTGTCCTTCATTTTGAGAGATTATAGCTTTGTTTGGAAGACTAACCATTCATTTGCTATTCTCCTTATGTGTCTTACATGAATGATCTTTCTTATCTGTCCTTCATTTGAAGAGATTATACTTCAGCAGAAGCATTATGATGACAGGTATGGAGGAATGGCATACTTGAAAGGTAGCAATTCCCACCTTTGTCGTCAAGACCACCCAAAATAAGATAAGTGGTCTTGTCTACTCGACGGGTTCAGTTCGGAAAGTGACATAGTTTTCCCCATGTATAGTTTTGTTGGATTTTTGTTTTTGTCAAAATTTTCATGTATAACTTTACATAAGATAAATACATGAACTCGTTTATATAAATAATATATTTAAACATATAAATTTAAAAAAAATTTGACCCAATTCAATAAAATTCAATCATACGAGTATTAAATAATTTATAAATTTATATTAGAAAATGATAAGTTAATTTTCCCATTGAATCTTTTTATCGGGATTCTCGTGGTAATCTCCAATGGGGAGGGGACGAGAATTCTCTAACCTCATCCCCGCGCAAGGAATAACGTCTAACCCCATCCCCATTCCTTCCTCATTTATTTTCTCGTTTTTGTGACGGTGATTCCGATTGGGTATCAAGATAACCCGTCCCATTGACACTCGTGGGGTGGAGAATACGAAACAGAAACTCGAAAACCTCATTCTACAACAACTTCCTGGTCACGAAACAAATACATATCAAACAAGGACTAAAAGGGAGTCTTTAACATGTAACATTTCATAAAAACCCATCTAACAATGAATCAAACAGCTCATGCAAGTTTGCAGGCACAGATTTGATCAGCATCAGTTAATAGATAATCTGAAATGAAGAAGCTGTGTTACAACTGTTGAATTAGTGATGAAGTAACTGTACTGAACTCTCCTGCTTGCTATTAATTCATCACAAACTCCATACTACAAAACATCAGAAAATAAAAAAGAAAAACATCAGAAAAAGACATATGAATGTAAAAATGGAGATGTTAAAAGAAGCTCAGCTATCTGCCAGAAAAGTGTTGGTCTGAAGTCGGAAGAGAAACATTAATCGCCGGTCAAGGGATGACGTAATAGCCTGACATCTTCTTACGTATGCATATTATTATTATTGCATCACAGGATACTGCATGCAAATCTGCAAGTACTTTGCTTTTTCTTTCTGCTTGCATGGCAAACTAAAATAAATATAAATGTATTAGTGATTTGAACGTAAATAACATGATCTCGATATGATTATTTCCGTCTCTAGATTAAATTTCCGTTCTTTCGACGAAGTTCAAATCAGACATGCTTTCAGAGAGATAAACTGTGTCATAGACCGATTAACCAATATTTGCATTTCGAACTCAATCCCAGTTTTCCGATGATCCCGAACTCTGCGTTCTCATCCAAAAGAATGCTTTAGAATGAACCATCTATATGAGATAGTCCAACCTAACCGATTTCCATTATTAAATAAACATAAAGATTGAAGCTTTGAAAATATAGTGAAGATTTCCATTATTTAAAAAACATAAAGATTGAAGCTTTGAAAATATAGTGAATCGAGAGGTCACATAGATCATAACTCATATGTAGATCGTTGTTTTAGGCTCAAACTCACCCTCATTTAGTTATAAGAAAAAGGGAAGAACATAACCGATTTTCATTATAAAAAAACCATGATCTCTAAAAGGGTTGAACCAAAAATCGAAACTTTAAAAATATAGTGAATCGAGAGGTCACATAGACGAAAACCCATCTGCAGATAGTTGTTTCAGGCTCAAACTCACCCTCATTTTAGTTGTAAGAAAAAGGGAAGAACATAAAAGAAAAGGTGAGGGGAAGTGTACAATGATTGGGTTATCTTTGATGTGCAAGGCAAAGGACAGACATATAGTGAAACCTGCATTCTGAATAACTGAATACTTAATAACCTGTTTCTTACTGTGTCACTATCCACTGCAAATTTGCAGGAACAATAACTACTACTACATACATAAGTGTGACCAATCACAGCTTCTGTGTGTGAGTTTCATGCAAATCTCTATACCTTCCTCTTTGCTAATAGTAACACACTATGTACCACTATTTGCACCATTACTCCAACCATCTACTTGCTTCACTCTTTTCATCTATGTTTTCCTATCTCTTTTCATCATTATAATTACACAAAATTGAACAACATCATCATACCCATCAAATTAGGGTTCCATATTGCACTCTAAATCCAAAACCCTGGATCGTAAAGATCGGATTAGTTATATTTTAGTTTTTCTGAACCAATACTTACTAAGTTTAACGTTTTTGAACAAGATATATTGTAACCCGAAAACACAAAAAGTCATTACCGTAGCTTTTACAATCCGGAAAACTACACATTAAAATATAACATAAAATGACTTGTTAGAAACTTTTTTGAAGATTAAGAATTTTTATTTAAAAACTTCTCCAAATTTAGGGTTTTTTTTTACTAATATTCTGAAAAGTTTAGAATTTAGTTATTTTTGGCATGAAATTCCTTTAATTTTAAGTAACTTATCTTCATTACTCAGTCATTTTCTTATGTAATTATCAATTAAAAAGATTATTTTTTTTAATAATTAAGCTTGTAAGTAATCTCAATAGTCCTAATTAGTTATTCTTGTGAAGTGTCATACAGTAGTGTGTACTGTGTACCTTATTTTTATGTCTGAAAAGTTTTTTTTTTGGTAAAAAAAATAAACAAATGAGAAATAATTAACTAAAATTTAAATAATTACACAGAACAATACACACAGTAGAAGAGAAAAAAAAAACAGAATATATATTGATGTTGCATTAGTCTAATACTACATAATAAAAACTTAATTGTCACTAAATACAAGTAAATTTTGATTAGTGATAATGGTATAAACTACTTTTTAATTGATAATAATAATAATTTAATTACGTCATTAATTAAAGCCAAAGAGCACCAGCTTCCTTAAGGAGAGGAACCAAAGAGCCATTGATATGATAAGCCATGAGAGACTCAATGCCTCCGAGTAACGTCCCGCCGACAAACACCGCCGGCAGAGGCTGCAGCTGGCGGCCACCGGAGGAGTAAAGGCTGCTGAGGACGGCTCTGACGTCATCTCCGGCAGCGGGTGATTCAGTGTTGTCGATGTCTCCGAGCCGGTCAAGCTCGATGATAGTAGGGGCTACTCCGAGACCGAAGAGAAGGCGTTTTGCCACGTGGCACATGCAGCAGTCGGTTGTGGTGAAGAGGACGACTGCGCTACTGGTGGCTAGACGCCGGACTTTCTCGTAGATTTCGCCGTTGATGAGCTTCTCCGGTGACATTGTGGCGCTGGTTACTGTTGCCTGCATTTTGTGAACGTAGAGAGTGGTTTTTTGAGGACAAACGGTTAATTGTTTTGTAGTACACTGCAAGAGAAGTGTGATTTTTATAGAGGAATAAAGATTTTCTTTTTCCTTTTTCTTTTTTGGATATTTGTTTTATGTTGTACTATTAAAGGCTTAAGTGTCAATATATTGTTATGATTTTGTAGCTATAGTTTTTGTTTGATGATTATGTTTTATGAAATGATAAGATTGTTTAGTAGTTTATAGAAATTAATTAGGTTAAAATTATAAAATTTCAACCGACTTTTTACTCCAATTTTTTTATTGTGAAATATCGGTTTATATTATCATTCGATATTATTGGAACAACACCTCGATATGGTTCACCAGATGTGTAATTCAATATGAAACATAAAAGAATGTTTAGCAAAATTTTATTGTGAAATAAAAGAATGTTTAGTAGTTTTTTTTTTACGTTAAATTTTTATCCCTCGATTATTTTGATGAGATTGACGACGATGGGGGAGTTTGTCTCAACCCAAACGTTTCTAAATACAGTAGACTATGTCAACTCAATGTCATCGGTTATGTCCCGTAATTCCGCCTTTATTACCGAGCATGAGCCTATATTATGAATAAACTCACGCAACCAACAACCTTTCGTTATTGTTTTAAGAAAATAAAACCAAGGAACATCCTCGTTATGAGGATCTTGATACATTGTTACCGTTTGACCCATATTTTTATTCCTAAAAATAATAAGATAACCTTTTTAGTATCCGGTTTTTATCCGATTCCATTGTATTTTCGCAAATAATAAGGCTAATGTTTGTGACTTCGTCCCGATATTAGTTTTTTAACTGATTTTTTCCGTTATCAATCTAAAGTATTTCTCCTTTTTCTTCATATAATATTTTTTTTTTCATCCATTTATTTAGAGTTTCAGACCCCACTATAATGCTATATAAAATCTTGTATTTCCTGTTTTGTGTTTTTCTGGTTGAAGTATTCAATTCAGTAATGTATATATGTACGTTGGAGCTGCAAAATTTTAATGATATTTCTATGAAATTGACACAGAATGTCTGCCCCAATATGGGTTTATATTTGTTTCTATTTCATGCAAATAGTAATGAAATTTATTTTCAAATGTGAAATCAAAGATTAAAATAATATGAGTAGATTCAAATCTCGATTCCAGGTCATTTAAGTTAAACATATCTAAATTTATAAGTTGTGTTCGAGTTAAAACCTCACAATAAGTCTGAATACTAACTTGGTTACAGCTTCGTTGTATCTTTCAACGAGATACATATTTAAAGAAAACAAGACAATAACCGAAAATATATGCAGAAGTATTGTCACATACTATGTTTACACGACATTGTTATTTTTACTAGTATTGGAGGCTACCGTCCCCTAACCTTGCCCAACTCCTTGTCGAGTTGGATTGATGAAAATAACAGTATATCAGACTCCACAATCCAAAAAAGGTCCGAGACCTTAAATTAACAACAACCTCACTAGATCTTTCAAAAAGATATCTATCTAGTAAATAATACAAAACAATTGTGTGAACGTATTTATGTTGAACGATCTTGTCAAATATTGTTAACTTAACAAAACCCCGAACCTTTAAGAGGTGGGGGGTTTGCAGGTTCAATGAACCTACGCACACAAAACTTCAAGTTCTATCCTAAAACGTATATGTTAGATTCACACAATATTATATTGTCGATGTGGGACATTCCAAACATCTCTAACACTCAACACATAGAATGCATTAACAACATTATTACTTCTGCAAGTGTCGGATGCTACCGTACGTCCTGAATCCCGTCAAACTCCTCATCGACGACTTAATAGGGTCCGAGACCTATTGTAACGCGGTAGTCAAAACATCTCGAGTTTATAATTCCGGGGTTACGAAGACGGTCCACAACAGTTAATGTGGTAAATTAGGATTAAATTGAAGATGAGCAATGAAATAAGATGTCAGAGAGGCAAGCAGTAATTGAAATCTCATGGAGGTTGTGAATATCCTGAGGCCCAACCCAAGGATGTACATTATGCAAGCTGGTGTTGCATTTGTAGGGACACGACAACCTACTGAGGTTTTGGATGAGGGCCCACAAATGCATGTTATTTATGTCCTTGTCCGGCTCATATACATAATAAAGTCTTGGGGTGTAACACCAGATTTTTTAATTAGTTCAAACTTTTTGGGTAGATTAGGGTTTGTTTACTTGTATATTGGTTTATTTTCGAGTTTATAAGATGAATGAGTTTATATGGGTTTATAGTTTATTTTCGGGTTTCTTTATCCACGGGTTTATATAGATAAATCACATAAGGCCGTTTACTTGGAGATTATTTTTTGGATTTATTTCTTCAAAAGTCACTCATACCCCTAAAAAACTCGAACAATAACATGGAATACCCAACGATGAACAAACAATATCGAGATGGAAAAGCACAATGTCAAATCGGGTTTTTAAACAAAAAATAAACCCATCCAAGTAAAATAACCTTGGCCTGAAAAGTTTATTTTTGAATGGTTTATAAACTCATATAAACTCGTAGATAAATAAATCAATCCCCAAGTAAATACCAACAAAAATTAAACTCAGGATTTATAAACTAGTGAAACACAAATAAGCTACAAATAAGCATACCCTTAGTTTTCTTATAGTTTTTTTTTTACATATTTGTAAAATATAAAACCTAATAAAAAAATCTAGTCGATGCTAGATAAAGATAGACTTGTGGGTAGTTTAAGGCGAATTTATCAACAAGAAAAAAAAAAATAAAAAACGACAAAAGAAAATATTTTTAGAGATAAAATTTTAAATAAACTCGATAATTTATCTAAAGATAGACTTGTGGTTTTTTAAAGCATAGAATCTAGTTTGATAAATCCCTCCATTGGTCATATCCATTTAGTGTTCCTATTTTTTTATCTTCTGTTTTGATGGTTTACGGTTTCATTAGCTGTTTAAAATTGAACACAAAGTCTACATAGGAAAAACTAATGAAAAAACTAATTTTTAAAATAATCTACGCTACTAAACAACTTGTAATATTTTTCGAAGAAGAACCCATCGATGTACTTTCTTAAGAATTATGCTAGGGTACTAAGAAGGAAAGAAAAACTTGGGAAACCCTTGTGAAATAAGGGCATTTTATGCGGGCATGAGTAGAGAATAGTTATGTTCAATTATGTCGAGGCGAGAATCTAGGAAACGTGAGCCAATGTCACCCGAGCGTCATATAGTTGCAGTTTGAGGTTATGGTGTTATACAAGACGAGCTACTCTTTATTCAATTTCTAAACGAATCACATACGAACACATTTTTTTCCTTGATTAAAATTTTGATTCGCTCGTTATAGATAACACCATATAAATGTTACATTAGCCGAATTACTCAAACTCGCTCAGAAAAAGCTTGGTTTCAGCTTATACACTTTATAAACGAGCTTAATGCAAATACAATTTATAACTCAATTAAATGTTATGGTCAATACTCGACTCATTCGATTTATATAACAATATCTTTGTTATACAAGCCAAACGATTGAAAACGAGTCAAGTGTTAGTTGGTGGTCAAGAGACTCAAGACAACCTTTAACACAAGACAGAAAGCATTACCCAAATCAAAGAAAAGGCACTAAAGATAAATTTAGTAGTTTTCATCTCATATTAGAAGGTAAATTACGACTTCTATGATAATTTTTCTTTCGAATAATTAAGTAATTTTATTGAAATTTGTTACATAAATTTACTAGAGGTATATTATGGAGGAGTTGTTTCCTTTTTGTTTATTGTTTAATGATTTCCAAATTTGAATGTACAATTTGTACTATGATAAATAATTCACTGTTCCTTGGCAAAATTGATGATGCCATGGCATGTCACTTGTCAGGAGAAGTATATCACTAAATATACCCTATTCAATCACTTCATTGTTCAAATAAAAATAACTTAAAAATAAAAGATATCGTTTTGTCTTATCTTTATCTCGTTCAACTCAAAAATACCAACATCGTTCTAAATCTAGATTGTCAGATCGATACTTTGTAGTCGGAACTAAAGTTTATTAGCATACAACATCTTTTTAGATGAGACATTTCTTAGAGAACTAAATGTATGACATGAACTAAAACTATAACAAAAGAAGTTTATCCGTAATACCTTCATCCTGTTTGAATTGTGAAAAACTTTCTTATAAATAATAATACGATGATTTTAGTCAAACTCATATATTTACTTTAGTCGTTTCTCTAATTACGCATACAAAATGCGTTATTAGGGTTCAGTCGCACGTATGACTTCAAAGTGAAAATAGTTAACCTCTCAATTACACACATGAACTCCAAAATGGAAGTCATTCATTAACATAACTCAACTATGCATATGGGTTCCAAACATAAATTGTCTCTTCTAACTTAAAACTCAAACTTATCTTGATTTTCACTTTGAGAGTTGTGTGCATACTTAATTTTCACATTGCAAAATCATAACACTTGTTTAGGCATGTTCATATCCGAGTACGAACATACCTTTATAAATATTAAACTCGTTTATCCTTACTTGTGTCAGATCGACCCCGGCGACCGGGTCTAAAATGATTGTCGTACCCGGGCTGGCAGGCCGGGCCTGCAGGTATCCGTTCTTCAAAAAAAAAATTTTAAAAATGTTTTATATATGATTGTTTAAAATAAATAAGTTATATTTAAGATATTTTATGAAAAATATATTACATTTATTGTAGTTATACTAAATACTTTATATCTATACTTAATATATATAATTATTACAATATAATATAAATATTTTTTATTTTTATCCGGGCAACGGGCCGGACTTTTCGACCCGATTGGGTGAGTGGTGCCCGGGTCTAGCCCGGCGGGCTTTCCGGTCCAGTCGGACAACTTCCTCTGTTCACACCCGCCCGTTTTTCTGTGCGGGCCGGGCGGGCAGCCCGGATACGATGTCATACACTTGCTTTCTCCAAACAAGCCCTAAAATGAGTTTCCCCCACGGTTAGTTTCCAAAGACAATATACCCTCACAACAGTCACAAGTTTGGCCCAGCCCACATTAAAGTCCAAGTACTCCATCTTTGAGTTATTCTATCTGCATTTATGTCCCAAACTCTTATATGCTGTCAGTGTGTCGTGCATTTACGCTATAACTTAACGCATCTCCAAAAATCCATATCCAGTAAAACTCATCAGTGTACAACAAATCAAGATCTCTAAGAAACATTACCAATAATCACCACAAGAACAAATCCCCTCACGGAAATGATGAAATCGATACGTGTCCCTAACAACGATCTCACGCCCCGTAATCTTTGATATAAGCTTAATCGCGACATGGCAATCCCCACAAACTCGCAGATTCTTAGTGATCCTTATCACCATTGGAGCTGTAGTATTCATAAGCGCAAAAACAATCGCCAATTTCTCACTGTGAACAGCAAGATGATGTTGCTTATCTTCTTCCTCAACGTCATGAAGCGCGGAATCTGTCTCAGGAACGTAACCCGCCTCTATCATCTTCCCAACCAACACATCTAACTCCTTGTAGATTTCCTTACACTGTAAATGTGATTGATCACCAACAAGAAACGTATAAACATGACCGTTAAGCTCCACATTACTCACACCAGGCGTTTTCGTTATTCCTTTGTTCTTCATGATTGATCTTATGGATGTTACCTCATCAAATTTACCTGCTTTAGCATAAATATTGGATAATAACACATAATAACCAGCTTGTTCAGGAGCCTTGTCAAACAATTGATCAGCAGCAACTAAACCAACTTTCATGTTAGAGTGAACTCGACAAGCTCCTAATAACGAACCCCAGATTCGTTCGTTAGGATCAACAGTCATCTTTTTGATGAACTCGAATGCCTCTTCTACTTTTCCTGCTCGGCCTAAGATATCAACCATACAAGAATAATGTTCAATCCTTGGAACTATTTTATACTCATCAGTCATCAGTTTATAGTAGCGCCGTCCTTGTTCTAACAACCCTGTATGACTACAAGCTGACATGATTGCAACAAAGGCAATTGAATCAGGAATTATACCTTCTGTTAGCATTTTCGAGAAGAGGGTAACAGCGTTTTCGCCTTGACCATTCACGCCGTAAGCTGAAATCATTGAAGTCCATGAAACTATATCCCGCCTCTTCATAGTGTCGAAAACTGATCTTGCCTCTTCTAAACATCCACATTTAGCATACATATCCATCAAAGCATTCTCTACTGACAGATTAGGCCGGAACATTTTCCGATCAACGTACTTGTGTATCTGTTTTCCAATTGTCAAGGCACATAGATCTCCACAAGCAGGAAGTACACTAGCAACGGTTACTGCATCCGGATTGAACCCAGAATCTTCCATTTTTGAATAAAGATCAACTGCTTCTGATGCCATTAGGTTATTCACATACACTGCAATCATCACATTCCATGCAATCAAACTCTTCCTAGAAAGCTCTAAGAACATTTCCTTAACGAATAAGACGTTTTCCATTGATGTGTTATTCACGGCTGGTAATAAGCTCGCCATAGTACCTGCATCTGGTCGTGAGCCTAATTCCATCATTTCTCTACAAACACTTAATGCATCATCAAACTTACCGTTTTTCGCATACCCAGCAACCATTGAGTTCCAGGAAACCACATCTCGATTAGGCATTTCGTCGAGCACTTTCCGTGCCTCCACAAAACATCCACACTTCCCATACATAGCAATTAACCCGTTTCCACTAAACACATTCGAATCAAGCCCAACTTTCAAAACCGCACCATGAATTTGCATCCCCACCCATAAACTCTCACAACCAGCAGAGGCCTTCAATACACACGGGTAAGTGTAATGATCCGGGGCAACCATGAATCCCGACATTCTCTTGAAAAGAAAAATAGCGTCTTCATAGCATCCATTATTCACGTAGCTTCTGATCATGACATTACAGAATATGACATTCTTCTCAGGACTTTCATCAAACACGTGGCGGGCAATATCAACTTCGCCACAAGCTGCATATGCCCGCATCAATTTGATTGCAAGTGAAGGATTTCCTCGAAGATTACGCTCAGTCACAATCTTGGAATGAAGCTTTTTCAAAGTTTTGGTATCTGGGTACTGATCAAGGACTTGACCACACAATTCCTCTGTGAGAACAATGTTATTGAGCTTGTGCGCGCGTGTAGCTGCTGGTGATCGCCTGGGAATCAAGGTTTCGAATTGATTGACCGTTGAGAAATGGCGATAACAATGGCGGAAGTTGATTACCATGAAGATCGATCAGCTAAATATGCAGCTTACCCGACAAAATTGACATAGAACACCGAGTTCAACTGATTTGAAATGCCATGCGGTAGAGGTGGGCACTGCTTTTTTAGTTTTTATAAACAAGAAGAATATGAAATTAATTAAATTAAAACACATTAGTTATAATGGACACATGAGCAACACGTACTACACCGTCTTGTAAGGGGAATAAGTCGTCGAACTCGAAACCCTTTAAGTGTCTGACACCACATCCCACTAGACCAACTGAGTAATGGTAAGGCAATGTGCTTCATTCGTGAGTTCGACAACCGTAGCCTTCAACTAAATAAGTTCTTGTAATGATTGTGTTATTATTTTTGGGATTTCAGAAATTGAAGAGTTAGTTGTGGGTTCCGAGCATGGGGAGAAGACGGTTGACAAGTTTGATTTATTGATTAGTTTATTGATGTTGTTACGAGATCGAGTAACGATGACTCGTTGAGGTGCCGCTGTAGTTGGGGTGATTTGAGTCGATGCTCTAGTAGACGGAGTATGCATATATGGGGAGACGTTGGATGAAGGAGGGTTTGTGGAGGTGGGAGGTGTCATATTAGGTGAAAATTAGTATGTTGAGGTAAGAGAATTGAAATGGAGATCTAGTCATTTGAAAATGTTATTGGATCATATTGACATGGTAGTGGAATTTGATTTGCAAAAGGAAAGACATTTTCAACAAATTGAACATGCCTAATGATATAAAGATGTTTGGTGGAAGGATTTAGACAATAAAACACATGTTGATCCGCTGCATAACCTACAAATATGCAAGGTTGGGATTTAGGGTTAAGTTTGTGCTTGGTATGTGGGCGAAGACATGGATAACATAGACATTCAAAGCATCGTAATGATTCATTTTGGGTTGTTTATCAAAGGGTTTCTTATAAGGCGATTGGTTCTGAAGAGTTTGAGTAGGTAGCCTAAGAAAAGTTTTGGTGGTCAAAGCATGACTAGGTGACGATGACGCCGTTCAGCATATATATCCATTGTGCTTGAGAGTGTGAGGTGAAGTGGACAAGGCTGATACATGAGACAAGCTTCTCGGGCTTGGCTCGCGTTCGGCTCGTCAAAAGCTCGGTTCGGGCTCGTCTCGTTTATAAACGAGTCAAGCTTGAGCATGTCAGAATTCGGCTCGTTCGGGTAAAGCTCGGCTCGTTCGCCTAAAATAACACTATATGAGCATTATTTTAGGCGAGCTACTCGGGCTCGGCTCGGGTTCGTCTCGTTTGTAAACGAGCCGAACTTGAGCATGTTAAGGCTCGGCTCGTTCAGCTCGTATAATACCCCTAGAAGTGGTCAAATGTGCAATGCCAATTTGAGCTAGATATTTATTTAAAGATATATATTTACCGTCATTATCTAAATATAATGTGCAAATTTTTGTTTGAAACAAGAGCTTTAAACATTGTAAAAATCTTATAAACGTGAAATTTCTTTCTCATAGGATACAACCATAGCTATTTGGTGTAGTAGTCGACAAATAACACATAATACTTGTAGCTAGTGACCATATGAGTATATCGGATAGGACCAAACACCGGTGTGTAATAGTTCTAATGGCTTAGTGGAAGAGACGGATGACTTTTGAATGACAATTGGTGACTTTTATTTTGATAACAAACAAGCATTATATGTTGATATGCTTTGAATTGAGTTTGTCATTTTTTGGACCTTTATTGTTTGACTCATTCTTATATTTGACGCTCAAGTATAACCTAAAGTTTTGTTACTCCATATACTATAGCGTTCATATGTATTCATAACTCCTCAATAAAATTTATCTGAAAATTTGATGTAGTTATTATTGGATGAACTACTATAATTTTCAATTCAAAACTTAAAAATTAACTCGTTTAAAATCAAGTTAATTATATAATAAAAGTTTATTAATACTTTATTTAAACATGGACAAATTTAAACATCAACTACAAAATCAATATTTTCAATTCAAAATTTTAATTTATAATCTTAATCATACATCATTGAATTCTCCTATTCAGATTTCTGATCGATTTGAATGTTACCCAACAACGTATCAAATGAGCCCTAAAGTTGCAACATATTACGTGTATAATGCAATATAAATAGTGGGGGATATTATTTACACGGTTCAAGATTTCGTTAACGCACCACTCATACGCAATGCGTGACCGTCACGGTCACGCATTGCGTAACCGTAAAAAAAAAAAAAAAAATTTCTGACGACCGTGAAGGTGTCAGATTTTTTTTTTTTTTTTTCGGGTTAGAATTCATGTAGAAAATTATCAGATCCGGAACTTGTAAAGCTCACGATTACGGGATCCGTAACCGTGAACTTTTGGTCACGCATACGGATCCCGTAACCGTGACATTATCACGGTTACGGGATCCGTATGCGTGGTGCAATAACGAAATCTTGAACCGTGCGAATACGAATTCAGTAAATAGTATTGTATTGTTTATAAATAAAATATGCGAATCAATCACGTTCAAAGTTTAGTATCACGAGCATGGGCTGCTTTAGTCAAAAACGGTATCCTTACCTTTGTATAATAGTCCAAATTTCCACCGGTGGTTACACTATAGTAAACTACGACTTTGCCCCTTTATATCACTAGTATTCACGACTTAATGCCACGTGCAGTACGAGGCCAAAAAGACAAGGCCCACCTTGAACTTCACAATAATATAACATGATACTTTCCCAAAGTTAAGATTACATACAACTTTATAATCCGGCCCGTCGGTCCGGAAAAAATATAGACAGTTAGTTTGGTATGTTCGGATCTGGTCTGAATCGGTTTGTAATTTGATAAAACGGGTATTGGGTTGGACGGTATAAGTATAATTTAGTTTGTTTTGAGTGTTATCTAACCTACTCTGATTTTTATTTAGCTTGTTTTGAGTAGGGGTGTAATACGAGCCGAGCATCGACATGCTAAAGCTTGACTCGTTTAGAAAGTGAATGAGCTCGAGCCGAGCTTTTGACAAGCCGAGCCCGAGCCGAGTCCGAGTAGCTCGGCTAACATAATGCAACTATAGTGTTATTTTAGCCAAACGAGCCGAACTTTACCTGAACGAGCCGAGCATTGACATGCTCAAGCTCGGTTTGTTTATAAACGAGCTGAACCCGAGATGAGCCTAAAATTTATACGAGCTTTAAAATGTTCTCAAGTTTGGCTCGTTTCAAAAATGAACGAGTTCAAGCCGAGCTTTTGACGAGCCGAGTCCGAGTAGCTTGTCTCATATTACAACCCTAGATTGAGTATTTTGACGGATTATACTCGTAATATAAGATTGTAAGGATAATTTGACTGTATTTGTTATTTTTCAAGGAATCTAGATTTATTCATGATTGTATGTTGAACTTGTTGGTAGTTCACTATTGAGGTAGTTAGATTAAAAATTTGAGCTAAATACATTATATTACTTATTTTAAATTGATAAATTCCGGGAAAAAACGCACAATCAAGTACGTACGGGTTATCTGGGCTTGTCCTGCAACCCTCTTGTTTTTTACGGGTGTGGACATAAACATTATTTGTAACCCAACCCACATCATTCGAGTAGAATTTTTAGTTATAAACTGTGTTGAACACGGCCCGTCCCACTTTTGTGCATGTCTAAGATCACATAACCAAACGTATCCTTGGCAAATCCTGAACCATACATAAAAATGATGGTAGTAAAGTGTTACACCTGTTAGCCTAAACTTGTTTTCTTCGACACGTTCGAGTTTCTATACTTACTCGAATTGTGTAGTTTTGTAAGTCTCGTTTGCTTTTAACAATGATTATTTAGATGTTACAACTTGTAGTTTGGACTAATTATAGGCCTAAACTTGGCAGTTACAGGCACTCGTATTAAATCCACCGCTATTTGTTGCATACAAGTTTAGACTTAAAAGGCTCAAATCAAGCTCGTAGATTTACCGTGAAAAATTCATGCAAATGGTGAAAATAAAATTACAAATTGTAGTGATGAATTACACCCTATTTATATACTGGGATATTTAGGGAACATACCGATTATATATTATCATGATCTACATATTATAATCCTAAAGCTAGTCATAATTATCATGTACTAATATATAATATTATATCTTAACATTTTTCTATAATCGAAGTGTGGGTGACGATGAAAATTGTGATGAAACCGCATGTTGTATCTTGTTTTCGGATGTAGATGATCTTGTTTCCGGGACGAAGACGGTCTTGTTCTCGCACAATGTCGATATTGGTTCGAATGAAGCCGACGATATATTTGGATGGTGAATTCGGAGAATACCGAAACTGGTTTGGATCGGGATAAAACCGATGTTGAAGGATTGGAGATCTGTCTAAACCGATATTGAATCGCACATGCTGATGGTTTTGGATCCGGACAATGCAGGTGGTTTTAGATTCAGATGATACCGGGGAGTTTGGACACGGACAAAGCCGATGGGTTTAGATCCGGAAGATATCGGTTTTAAGTTGGCGGAATGTGGTGTTTAAGGTTCATGATCGATTTGCTATGATACAATGATAAATTTATGGTGGAGAATACCACGGTGAAAATATAACCACAAATTGTATTGATGAATTACACCATATTTATAGGAATTACAATTATATATTTAGAAAATATACAGAAACATACCATCATAATCTACTCATTATAAACCTTAAGATAATCTTAATTTATTATATTCTAATATATAATATTACATCTTAATTGTTTTCTTTATTAATGAGTTGAATATGAACATGTTTTAAAGTTATGTATTTTAGACTCACCTTGTTCGACTAAAACATACTCAACTACTTGTTAAGCTATAACAACACTTTAGGGTTTCTTACATTAGTCGAGTTGTTCGGTTCGAACTCGTTCACGTTTAAACGAGTCGAGTAATTGTAAGATATGAGGTTTTAGAGACGTTGACATCATGTCAATCATGCTCGCACATAAATTTACCAAAAGGTCATCAATTATGAAATCGTTCCGGCAAAACATGCTTGATTCTAAAGTTATTTGTCATTCACTTGACCATTAAAAAGAAGAATTCATTTTAAGTTAATCATAAATCCCATTCAAATTATGCGAAGTACTATTTTCCCCTGCATGTTAACCAAGCTCGTACAAAAATTTTGTCAGAGGCCCAAAAAATCACACGTCCTGAAATCGCTTAAGTTTAAACACACTTCATAGTTGTTTGTCCTGTCATGACTACAAGAAGGAACAAAATATTGTCGTCATGAGTAGCAACCCAATTCGTTATAAGTTAATTATAAATTCTCATTCAAACGATGTAGGGTGATAATTTTTTGGACGATGTTACAGTAATAGTATAAACAATTTTGCCTCTAAGATTTAATTGAGATCTGTAAAATTAACTGATGAACAGTAGCCTATGTATTAATCTTTGATCTGGATAAGTAGATGAGGTACCGTTCTGATAGTTAAAACAATGAATACTAAGGTTTAGTCAGCTCAAAAGATGGATACTGTTTAGACAATTTTCTCTAAAAATTATAAAGTACAACATGACAAATTTTCACGAAATAATGACGTCATATTGAAAGGGTTTTAATTCATTACTTTTTATCATGTGAAAGATATGTAAAATTAAAAGATGCAAAGTAACAAGGATAAAAAGTTTGGGGCATAAAAAGCAAACTTAAATTTGTATGGAATCATATAAAGCTAACATCTTTCGCAATCTCTTTGACAATGATTTATTACCTTCCACTTTTTGAGAATACTCCAGAATCACGGGATTGAAAAGTAATATTTTTATAATAATCATGTTTCGTTTTCCCTTGTCATATCACATATATTGCAAATATTCGTAAACAAAGAGGAGATAATTAATTATTAAAAATTTATCAGAATTTATGTAACATTAAATTCGTTTGAGAAAATGAAATGAGGCATCTTTTTTGAAGATTGTACAAAATCTGTTACTATGGAGATGGTTTAAATTTAGGTTTCTAACGGTGAACGAGAGGTCATCCGTCTTATCCTTATATCAGATGGACTAATTAAACTTTGTGTATTATTTTAAAGATACACTTTATTAATACACAGTTTCAATTATACAATGTTAATACATAATTTCAATTGCACAATGTTCATATACAATTCCAATTACACATTGTTAATACATAAAAGACTTGTGTAACTAAACTTTGTGTAAATAACGGACGTGTGTAACCAAACATTATGTAAAATGACAGACTTGTGTAACTAAACCTTGTGTAAATGACAGACATGTGTACATAACATAAATAAACGGAACTTATGTAATTAAATATAAGCAATAAGGATGACAAATTAGGTAAGATCTTTAATTATTTTCAAATAGATATTTTTAAAAAAAATAGTAATCTAGTTTGTATATCCATAACAAAAAGTCTCTAGTTTATCCTACATGTTACATAAACTACCTACTTACTTAAATTAATCGATTTTATGCATGGATTTGAGGGAATGAATTGATGATAATTTTGTAGAAATGTTTATATCAGTAAATCGTATAAACTAAGGGCCCGTTTGGTTCCAACTTCGGAAACGGAAACGGAATGAAAACGAATTTAGTCCACATGTATATCCTTATTCATGAAGTTCCGTGGAATCATTCTTTGGGGATTAATGCAAAATGCACTTGCTCCCCCACATTTTGTTACCCTATAGGGTATCAAAAGTAATCAAACTATACTCCAATTCCTTCAAACCACAAGGAATGATTCCACAAACTTTCATGAACAATGGTATACATATGGATTAGATTCGTTTCCATTCCGTTTTCGATTCCGGAGTTAAAACCAAACGGGCCCTAAATTTATAATGAAATATTCAAATTTAAGTATTATATTAAAGGAATCTAACATAGTAAATATATATATATATATAAAAAGTGAAGTATCATATAAAAGTAGTATTTTATATTATTAATACTACCCATATCACTATGAATTCATTATGGGTTTATTATATTTTTGTAAGGGGTTTATTATATTAATAAGGCAATTAGTTGTTATCTGAAATATTCAAATTTAAGTATATTTTTTTATCGGTACTGTTTTTAGCATAATTTTAGTATCTAGGTCTTTTCGAAAAACTATACTAATAACTACACTTTTAAATGTTTCAATTAATTAAATATACCTAACATTTTGCATTTATTCTTAAACTCTACAAACTCTTTTTTAGAGGGTACATTTACTAAATACAAAACTAAAAAATAAAAAAAATCTAATAAATTAAATTATTTCTTGTTTTTATCCGTATTACTAATTTAACCGTTCTAAATTTTTTTTTGAAGATATGCGTATACTAGTATATAATAGCAAAATCAAGTATTAAAATCACATTTTAATACGATTATCTCGCAGCCTTATCCAAAGATAAAATAGTATAATAGTTTGATAGGGAGAAATGAATTTTAAAATATTTAGAAGGATAACATATCTTGACTTTTGGATTTATATAGTCAGTATGATCATACCTCAAGATTTTATTTTTTATTGTGTGTATGGTTTGTCTGGTGAAAACAAACATAAATAATTTGATGGGTCAACATTTATATGGTCAAAGATATGGGTAAAACTGAAATATCGTTAAAAAAATAAAAATAATTAAATAAAAATTTGAGAAGAAAAAAAAACATATTTGATTGATATTTTCTTAGAATAAATCAAGATAAATATCATAAATTTAATTAGTTCTTATAAGGAACCGGGGTAGAAAATGATAAATCATTTTAATGGCATATCAATTTCTTCGTGTTAGTATTCAACCAGTATATATATCATAACTTGCAGGATTATTTATATAAAAAATTGGTATATTTTTAATAAGTTAACGACTCACAAATTAGGAATTTACTGTACATATATCAATATTAATCTGATATGAATAAATATTATAATTAATTTTAGAAATAATTTGTTTAATTTTTAAATTTTCTATTTATACAAGTTTTCAAACTATCTTCCAATTTTTACTTGTGTGAGAAAATATTTTTAATTATATTTTAGTAAAACTAAAACTTAAGAGATCAACAAAATCTATTAAAACATAATTATATTTTAGTAAAATGATCGATGGCTTGATTATGGAATTAGTAAAAAAACAAATAACAAAAAAATCTGTAAAATTTTTACGTTTGCTTTAGTGTCGTTTGTTTTAGTATATGTACATAGTTTTTTTGTGCTATTCTTATCCAATTTAAAATTGATGTGTTAAGCTTAATTTTCACCATTGTTCAAATAAAAATTGAACTTTTCACATTTTAAATTTTAGAAAATAAATTTAACTATTTTTTTAAATACCATAATTTTCAAAGTATTCACTTTACACAAGCTACACTTTTTAGCTTAAATAAACTAGTCCTAATACAATAAGGTCTTGTTTAGTTAGAGTTTCAATTTCATTTAGATTCAGTTTCAAAAGAATTTTTTTGGTGAAACGTTAAGCTAGTGTTTTGAAATTTTATCTACCATTTAGGGTTGTGGTTTGTTGGTTTTGAAACCTCAATTTTTTAAATATTCTCATCCAAGATTTTGAGAGTTTTTGGGATAGTTTTTGTCATTCATCCCCATGGTCATACAGAACAATCGAAAAAAAAATAAATCAAATCAGTATTTGGAAATAATACGAAGCTTGTTGGCCATGGAGGAATAAAAATTCAGCAATTCATGCGAAATTGAATATATGAAGGGGAAATTGAGAAGAATTGTAGAGGAGAAGAAGATGCTTGAAGAAGAACAAAAATTCAGCAATTCGCATGAATTGCAAAATTCAGCAATTCATGCGAAATTGAAGACATGAAGTAAAAAGAATCCACTTTCATGTGAATATTCAGACGGTCTGAAGAAGGTGGACGTCTAGGGTTTGACCTTCCTTTCCCATTTTCAGTCTCAACAGGCCGGCGACACCTCCTCCTTCTCAGCATCAACATGTCCGGTGACACCTCCAAAGCTCCTTCTTTAGGCCATCTGAACTAGAGAAGTGTTCTTCATCAAGCATCTTCTCTTCTTCTCTCTACAACTCTTATCTTCTTCTTCAGGCCATTTGAACATGAGTGTTATTGGGTCAGGATCTTTGGAATGAATGAATTTGAAAATTGGGAATGAAAACCAGCCTTTGATATGAACATGACTGTTTTTGTTCTTTCTTTGTCAGATACTAATTATTAATGGGCATTTTGGTCTTTATCTAAATTCGAAACTATTTCAAATTATCTATCTTAACACGTATAAGTTTTTTTTACAACCACAAATCTCAAAACAACCGTTGCTAAAACGGCAATCGCAACCACAATCGCAATCGCAATAATAATCTCAATTTTAGTAAGGACACTGAGTAAACAATTTTTATTGTTATTTTAGTTGGCACTGAATTTTGAAAGCAATAGTCAACAAACCAACACTGTCTTACTCTTACATAATCTGTTCGAAATTTAAGTCTCCTCTTTGACTCACCTCAATATTAATTAATTTAATTAATTATACAAATTCAATATCATAACGCAATCAGTTATTCGAGTTTCAACGCTCCATATTATTCGTATTCACGTGAATTTCATTTAGCAATAAATCACGTAATTAAATTGTATTTTATCAACATTTATTCTTATTCATCCATTTTTTATAGAAAGAAAAATCCCTTTTTGCAATTTTATTAGGGTAATATTCCATTTAAATATCATACGTATAATATACTTTTTTATAATTATATATAATTCAAAATATAATATAATATAAATCATAACTTTATTGTTGACGTAGGTGAGCTCTAAAGTCTTTATTCCTCAATGGCTATAAAAGGCAACAGATCCTTCGCCTTTATCCAGTATCATCTCCTTCATCATCTCTGCTCTTCTGCAGATTTTGCATGTCTCTCGCTTGAATAGTTTGTGTTTTGTTTTATCGAAGCAGATCAAGCAGCTAACTGTAGTAGATAGTGTTCATTCGTTTTCTCTTTTTCTTTGTTGTTTCTGCTTTTCCGTTGAAGAGAATGGAGGGAGGTATACATCCAAGCGATGCATCGGCTTTCAAGCAGTGTTTTTCTCTGGCATGGAAGAATCCGTATGTATTTCGCCTCGCTTTCTCTGCTGGAATCGGCGGCCTTCTTTTCGGTTACGATACCGGTACGATTTCTTAATTTTAGATCTCGTTCTGAACATGCAATTCGAGTTTTGAAATCGATTAGTCTTACTGTTCGTAGAAGTGATAATCGATCTTCGGTTTTTTGCTGATTTGGTTCGAATTTTGAGATTTGAACTGCTAGAAGTATAAATCCAGGCGAGAAGAAAGTGAGTGAGAGGGTTTAATGTGAATTCGGTTTTGGATTCGAGTTTACAGGTGTGGAGTTGTGATTTTGTTGATTTATAACGGCGTTGAAATTTTTCTATGTCGTTTTGCAGGAGTGATTTCAGGTGCGCTGCTTTACATCAGAGATGATTTCGAGTCTGTGGATAAGAAGACTATACTACAGGTCTTCTACTGTCATCTATACCCATCTTAGCTGAAGTTTTTTTTTATTTCATTTTTCAGAGACCGGCTGAATATTTAGAAAATACTTTTTGAAAAAATTTGTTAGGGAAGATAAAAAGAGGCAATTGATTTTCTAAACTTATAAATCTGCCAAATATTGTATACAAAAACATGTTTCTTGTGGATAAAATGTGAAAACCTTAGGGTTATTATTGCATTTTTTTTACAGATGACAGGCTTATAATTTTAATGGAGTTGTATAATCAGACCAATAGGGTGTTTAAATGGTGGATATACATATCTAATTATATGAAAAATACCATTTTATATAAGTCTAACACGAAGAGAAATAATCACACACTGTTGTCACGCTTAAGCTGATTTGTAAAAACTTATTGATTTACAATGTTATAGGTTTATAGCCGTGGTTGATTGATTTTGTTCTTGGCAAAATGTGTTAATGCTTTTGGCAAAGACGGATCTTTCAATCCTACCCATGTTACTTCTGTTCATGCTTTGTTTTGTGCCTTTGTTTCCTTAGCAGAGTAGTTGAAGTATGTAAATGTTTTGTACTTTGTAGGAAACAATTGTAAGTATGGCAGTGGCTGGGGCGATCGTCGGAGCAGCGATCGGTGGATGGATGAACGATCGTTTCGGAAGGAAGAAGGCACTTTTGTTAGCTGACTTGCTGTTTTTCATAGGGGCAATTATCATGGCCTCAGCTCCTAACCCTGCTGCTCTTATCACCGGCCGTATTTTTGTTGGATTCGGTGTAGGAATGGCTTCCATGACTGCTCCATTGTACATCTCTGAGGCTTCTCCTGCTAAAATTAGAGGAGCCCTTGTTAGTACTAATGGATTCCTTATCACTGGTGGCCAGTTCCTTTCCTACTGTATCAACTTGGCTTTTACCAAGGCACCCGGTACATGGCGATGGATGCTTGGAATTGCTGGTGTTCCTGCTCTTGCACAATTTATTCTCATGATCTTCCTTCCGGAATCCCCACGCTGGCTTTACCGGAATGTAAGCCGATAATAACTCCACATTGAACTAATCTATAGTTGATCCTTATGCCTAAGGTATACTCTCATTTGTGTTGTCTATTACCAGGGTAAGGAAGAAGAAGCAATAGCCATTTTAAAGGACATCTACTCTCCTGAAGAAGTTGAAGAGGAGATCTCATCCTTGAGAGAATCCGTGGAGGCTGAGCTCGAAGAAAAGAAAATTTCCGACACAGGATTCCTCGAGCTTCTCAAAACCAAAACCGTAAGAAGAGGGCTTATAGCGGGTGTCGGCCTCCAAGTCTTCCAACAATTTGTAGGGATAAACACAGTCATGTACTACAGTGCCACAATCATTCAATTTGCCGGCTTCGCCTCCAACCAAACAGCACTCCTACTCTCTCTTGTCACCTCAGGGCTCAACGCCTTCGGTTCTATTGTCAGCATATTCTTCATAGACAGGACCGGGCGAAGGAAGCTTCTTATTATCAGCTTAGTTGGTGTTATTTTCTCCCTTGCCATATTGTCAGGTGTCTTTAATCAAGCCACATCACATTCTTCACCTGTTAGCCGAATGGAGACAACACACTTTGGCAACTACACTTGTCCTGCCTACTCCTCTCTTGGTTCTTGGAGCTGCACAAAGTGCTTGAAGGCTAACTGTGGATTCTGCTCCTCTACTAGTGGCAAGGTTGATATCACATTTTATCAAAATCAATGATTTATAAGTTTAGTTATTTTATGTTTCTGAATTTATGCTATCTTGGCTGACAGTTAAATCCCGGAGCTTGCTTGGTAGTAGATGACAACAACCATGCAAAAGAAGCTTGCTTGAGTGAAGGAGGAAGGGAGTGGTACACACGAGGATGCCCGAGCAAATTCGGTTGGTACGCGTTACTCGGGTTGGCCTTGTACATAATATTCTTCTCACCAGGTATGGGGACTGTTCCTTGGATTGTAAACTCTGAGATTTACCCTTTGAGATACAGAGGAGTTTGTGGAGGAATTGCTGCTACTGCAAATTGGATCTCCAATCTTGTTGTATCTTTGTCATTCCTTTCTCTTACTAAGGCAATCGGAACGTCCTGGACGTTCCTCGTTTACGGGATTGTATCGGTTTTGTCGCTGTTTTTTGTGTTGATCTGTGTTCCTGAGACAAAAGGCTTGCCCATTGAGGAGATTGAGAAGATGCTTGGGGGCAGAAGCTTGCATTTGAAGTTCTGGAAGAAGAGAGAGATTGAACCTGCAGAGAAAGCTTGATTATTACTTAATTAGTGATCTTCCTATAATCTTAGTTGATTAAGGTTAATCTAAGATTATATCAGTATTTTAGGAGTATATATGTGACGTCTGTGATAGTGTGATGACTCTTTGTCTGAAGGCCTTTATAAGTATTGCTTCCATTCATGTTTGATTGGAATAATTAAGGACATATTATGATTTATGGGTTTTCATTCATGTTTGATTGGAATAATCAATATCAAATCAAACTGCAATTTTCTATTTCGGTAGTTAGTTGAAATATGAAATTTCAATTTTGTTAGATTTTATTAGTATTTTTTAATTAAAGTTCTAATCTTGTGTATGAACATGTGAGTTGATGTTATTTGACAACAAAATTGAATGATACGATTGAAATGCACAAAATCGGTTTATTATGTCAAAACGTCTAACTCATTGAGTTTTAATCACATCGAGAATCAATGTAGAAATACCATTTTAACATTAGGAACCCATGTAAAAACTACGTTTTTACGCTAAGAGCCGACGTCGATACAATATTTTTAACTAGAAACCAATGTGAAAATAAAATTTTGGGTTAATTTGGTTAATAGACTTTTTTGAGTTTTACTTTTAGTAACTAGGCCATTTAGTTTTTTAATTAGGCAAATATACCCCAACCTTTGATATTTTCTCTCACAAGGAGTACATCTACTAAAACTAAAACTCAAAAAAGCCTATTAAACCAAATTGTTTCTAAAATAAAATTTTTATGTTGAGAACCAATGTGGATATCATTTTGATATTGAGAGTTAATTTAGACAACCTTTTTTTTATTTATTATCAGTGTGATTAAATTATATTAATGTTGATTGTCATGGTTAAATTATATTAACGTTGGATGTCAACTCGTAATGCAAATGAAATTTGGGGATAAAATTATTATTTTAAAAAATAAATAAATGTGAATTATTTGAAAATTTATTTCATCCATGTGAACCAAACAAAACATATCAGAGGGTTATAATCTAGAATTTTAAAAAATCAGTCTACCAAACAGAAAATTTGAAAGTTTAGGGGTTGAACGTAATTTCTTAAAAGAAGTGAATTTTCAGTTTTTCACCCAGTCGATTGCGTTTCTTCTTCTTCCCTACCGAGAACAAATTCACTGCCTCATCTCCAATATTGTGTACGGACAGTTGAATCAGTGGTGGTAGTTCCGACGTAAAACCTCCATCGCCGCCACAACCACCGCCGCTGCTACCCACACAGCCGCCACACCACACACATTATCCATCACTGCCAATGAAAGCTTACTGTTAATCATTTTTCAGCCACTATAGTTATGCCTACCTCCATACTATTCCCAACCTCTCAATCCATTTTGTTATTCAAACCATTAGCACCACCTAAGCACCCTACTAACCCCAAATTTCACCGTCCTAGAAGACCTATTTTTCTACCTTCCGCTTCTGCGAATTTCCCACCGGCTTCGGGCTCCGATTCTGGCTCGGATGGTGGTGGAAGCGAAGGGTTTTCTTGGCCAAAGCTGAGGAAGTCGCTTCGGGTCGGGTCGGAGCGATTTCTATCCAAATTCGGAGAGTCTGTGAAGAAGGAGACTGGAATTGACTTTGAAGAGGCCAACAAGAATCTGGTAGGGTTTTCTGGCCGGGTTTCGGATGGCGTCAATGAGTTGCACGGAGAGTTTCGTCGGGTCAGGTCTGAATTTGCTCCTCAGTTCATCAAGTGGAACAGTTGGGAGAATTGGAAGGTGAGCATTGGTGAATGCGAAGAATTTAACTTGCACTGTGACACAGTATCTGCATTTTTAGATTATTCTTGTGTTAATCGTATTTAGTGTAAACTTAAAAAGAATTAGTACTGCAAAAGGAGTGGACTTGCTTGGTTTCCTTGGTTCATCTTGAACCAACTAGTATAGGTGTTTACAGCAAAAAATAATTTGCATCCCGGTAAGTTTCAAAGCTTTGGCTTTGTCGCCACTTTCAGGGCATCAGCTGCAGTTGCATGTGTTGTGTGTATAGTTCTACGAAGGAATATCCAACAATGAGTAGATTATAGGATTGTAGATCAGAAGGAATATCCAGAAATGAGCAGATTATTGGTTTATAGATTAGAAGTGATCATTACAATCATGTAATATACATCCAACAATTTGCATTTTAGTATACTGTTTCTCTCTCAATTTGCTCCACTTCTGTTGCCACACAAGTAAAAAATTCCGAGCTTTTTATGAAGAGATATAATTGTAATAATTGCTTAATTTCTTATCCTACTCTGCGTATTTGATAAGACTCTTTGAAAAATATTTATTCTCTCTTTTAAGCTGACTTGCTTATGTCAACTACTTTCTAAAATCTGACCTCGCAATTGCTTGTAAAAACAACTATGCTAAGCAACAGTTACACCTGTCTGTGTGTCTGGCTGTCACCAGAACAAACAAATTAATACTACATAAAATTGTCCATAACTATTACCTAATTTTAGACTTTGATAATGTGTTTTTGTTTGTTCCTTCAGGATGTAACGAGATGGGATCCTAAGCGTGTGGGTGCGCTGGTACTTTATGTACTTGTTGTTACAGTTTCATGTCGGAAAATATATGCAGCTATAGAAGCTCCACGCATTGCCCGTGAAAAGGAAGAACTAACAGAGGCTTACATGGAAGCATTAATTCCTGAGCCCACCCCTGCAAATTTGAGGAAGTAAGGTTCTTTGATTTAGGTGATATTCAGTTTGACTCACTAGTATGAATTATGGAAGTGTAAATTTGATAAGAAATGCAGGTTGAAGAAGGGTATATGGAGGAAGAGTTTGCCTAAGGGTTTGAAAATGAAAAAGTTTATTGAGGAGCCCGATGGTACTATAATCCATGATAGTACTTATGTTGGAGAAGATGCTTGGGAGGATGATGTGGGTTCTCCTCCAGAAAATTTGAAGCAAATTCTTGGCCGTGATGTAAGTTCAAGTCCCAAAGATGGCAACAGAGAAGTTGGATTGGCTACTTCAGGTTAGCAT
Source organism: Fagopyrum esculentum (assembly GCA_033239045.1). Lineage (NCBI taxonomy): Eukaryota > Viridiplantae > Streptophyta > Magnoliopsida > Caryophyllales > Polygonaceae > Fagopyrum > Fagopyrum esculentum. The sequence continues at coordinate 154,229,309 of BSUD01000004.1, read as the reverse complement.
ATATGCGCAAACTATTAATACATGTATGTGAGTATAAATTTGTGTTTCTTCTGAACTCTCACCTTCAAGAAAAGAAGAAAGAGGAATTAAATCTGCTTGTCAAATAATCAAGGACCATTTAGTAGCTGATTTGGAATATGTTTTAGATAATTATGGGATTACCAAGGTTATCCCAAGCCTATCTGAGGAAAAGAGTTATTTAATGGTTTTGTCTACCTGTTGCATCTGCAAATTGTGAGTCTAATGTCACTCTAATTGAGCACAAAATCTCCTGAAACACTAACCAACCTATGTACCCTAACTGAGGAAGCAAACTGCTCAGATTTTCCTTTTCAGTTGTTTGACTTGCCACTCTTTTTGCTTAGTCCCTAAGCCATTCGAAAATTGACCAGCTGCCAACTACAGTGAGCTCTTAGGGTTGAAAAGTTGTAGAAATATTGTGACTGTAGAAAATAAATTGAAAAAGAAAATGGCATGGGAATTCACGTTTGATGTGAGATCTGTGCTCCCTTTTTGCGATGGCATGTCTGCTGATCATCATTTATGTTGAACATTTTAAGATGATTTAATTGACACACGGAGGTCTAATTGCTAGTTTAGGGAATGCAATATGTTCAATAAGTAAAGGTTCAGAAGTTTACTGTTTTTAAGAGTTTGATGCTCTTCTATCGATTCCTTTTGTGTCTTACTCAAAATCTGAGTGCGTCTATTCAACTAAGCTGTGTATATGAAACAATCATGAGTTGTCAACTCACTGAAGGGTGGATATTGTGATTATAGCATGAGCAAAGATGACCCTCTCATTATGAGCTGTGATATTGCAATGTTTAGTCAGATATCTCTATACTACTGTTATGCCATAGCAGACCACATGTCTTTGAAGATAACCAGTACATATAGATTAAACAACCCGTGCTTGTCTACTTGTTTTTATGTAGCTCAAAGTCTAGAAACTACAAAAACATGGCGTGAAAGGCTTGATGCATGGACAGAAATTCTGGAGAAGGAGAAGTTCTCTGAACAACTAGAATCAGCAAATGCTAAATATGTAGTTGATTTTGACATGGATGAAGTTGAAAAGAGTCTCCGCAAAGATGTGGTGGAGAAGTCCTCGGATACAGCTGGATCAAGAGCATTGTGGATATCAAAGCGTTGGTGGCGTTACAGGCCTAAACTTCCATACATGTATTTTCTTCAAAAACTCGATAGTTCGGAGGTAATGTTTTTGTTATTTGGCTCATTTTGCATTCACCGTGGCTGTGTTTTCTGTACCCTTAGTACCATCAATCCCATGAAATATATATTTAAATGGATTTCTTTTTATTTCCACTGTTGTAAAGTTTTTAAAAATAACTTCCAATTACATGATGCTAATTAATTTTGTTCATTTTTTTGTTTAGACGTGTTCTCTAAAAGTAGCTTTACTCACGTGTTAAACAGAAACCCATCTGTTTCAGTTTCATTTCTTGCACAGGTTGCTGCTGTTGTCTTCACTGAGGATCTTAAAAGAGTGTATGTCACCATGAAGGAAGGATTCCCGTTGGAGTATATTGTATGTCTAGTTTACGGATTCAGTTGAAATTGCATTTGATCTGGATATCTTCTTAGCCCTGAGAATTATGCATTCTACATGTTTTATAGGTTGATATTCCTCTTGATCCATACTTGTTTGAGACAATATCTAATTCTGGGGTTGAAGTGGATCTTCTCCAAAAGAGGCAAATCCATTACTTCCTTCGTGCAGTGGTTGCCTTGCTACCAGGCCTTCTGATGTTGTGGTTTATAAGTGGTTCTCTGAGGATTTTATTACTTGCTTCAAGACGATTTGTAAGGAAGAAGTATAACCAATTTTTGAGTGTGGTATACGATGAAAACTTCATCTTGGTGAGTACCCTACATTGATTTGTAAAGAAATTGTGAACTTCATTTTATCCTTGATTCTGAATTTATTCTAACTGCATATGCTCCCATTGCAGCCTCTTGCTGAAGATCGTGCAACAAAGAAAATGTATAGAGAAGTAATAATGGGAGGTGACGTATGGGATCTTGTGGATGAAATCATGGTTTATATGCAAAACCCAATGCAGTATTATGACAAAGGTGTGCAGTTTGTCAGGGTAAATACTCTGCTGTCTTTTCCTACTAGGATTTACCTCTTATCTGTAAATCATTTTTATATGTGCTACCTGACCCTATATCCTTTTATACGTGATAGGGTATACTTCTATCAGGACCTCCAGGGACTGGAAAGACACTTTTTGCCCGAACATTGGCAAATCGAAGTGGGTTGCCTTTCGTGTATGCTTCTGCTGCAGAGTTTTCAGATAGTGAGAAAAGTGGAGTGGCAAGAATCAATGAGATGTTTATTACTGCCAGGAGGAATGTATGATGCTATGGCCTTTGGCTAGCTGTATACTGTTAATTCACAAGAATAATTGGAACTCTTATTGCCATGTACTAAGTACACTCATAGCTACCACTTGCAGTTCTGATCCATTATCTGGAAAACCTTTTTTCCTCAATTGATAGATGTCTTTGGCATTTGAATTTTGTTATTTATTGTCTTATTGATGTTGTAAGTCATACAACTGATAATTGATCCATTTACACTCAGGCTCCCGCATTTGTCTTTGTGGATGAAATTGATGCCATTGCTGGGAGACACACACAAAAGGATCCAAAAAGGAAGGCCGTATTAGATACCCTAATTGCTCAGTTGGATGGAGAGTAAGTGCCTTTTCCAAATTCCTTGGGTTAAAAGCATCAATATCGTCTCTCTTGGCAGATTGGCGTACGATTAGTTGCAATTGAAATTTTACAGTGCATAGGTTCTCCCAAAATTATTTTAACATCTACACTTGGTGATTATATTCTTATAATAACATTTTGGCTTTGGGGAAATGGTTAATTATATTTTCTAGAGTATTACACACTTGATCTTGAAGAGAAATCTCTGAAGAGAGATTTCCTTTGCATTTTTTATTTTCTGAGAAACAGTAATCATTTATCTTCTTTGTGAGTTATGTGGTTAGGTTCTTAATTCCTTGTCTTGTTCTGCATTACAGTGCATGTAAATCGATATTCTGATTTTCTTGCTTTAACCGTATGTAGAAAAGAAAGGACGGGTGTCGACCGTTACTCGATTAAACAAGCTGTGATATTTATTTGCGCAACTAATAGACCCGATGAACTAGATCCAGAATTTGTACGTTATGGACGCATTGACCGTCGTGTCTATGTTGGTTTACCTGATGCAAAGCAACGGGTGCAAATATTTGGTGTGCACAGTAGAGGAATGCAACTGGCTGAAGATATTGATTTTGGAAAGGTAATTGATATACTATCTATAATGTTTTTCCATATCTTGATTACTGTCACTTAGTTAATTGTCCATTGTTTTCTTTTTTGATGAAAATGTCATTAATTTCAGCTGTCTAATTAATCATACAGCTTGTCTTCCGAACTGTGGGTTATTCCGGTGCAGATATCAAGAGTCTTGTCAATGAAGCTGGAATTATGTCTGTAAGTACTCCTTATGATTATACTGCATATGAGTTTACATTTTGCATTCTTCATTGTCAAAATGTGGTTTGTGTGGATGGCTTATTTGTTGATAGTTTAACTGACGAAGCTTGTAAGTGGCTGAGAATTTCTAATGTTGACTCATGGTTACCCAATGTGATGTATAACTAATTGTGATTCCTTAAATTTTTGGTAACACATGCTTTTTATATATGTTAACAACGGTGCTTGCAGGTGAGGAAAGGGCATTCCAGGATTTTCCAGCAAGACATTGTCGATGTGTTAGATAAGCAATTACTTGAGGGTATGGGTGTACTTCTTACTGAAGAAGAGCAACGGAAATGTGAACAAACTGTATGTATATCCTACATTAAGTAGCTCATCGGGGCACTTTTTATCTAGTATAATGTTATCTTATTTTCATATATTTATGTTACAGGTATCACTCGAAAAGAAACGGTTACTTGCTGTTCATGAAGCTGGTCATGTTGTTTTAGCTCATCTCTTTCCCAGATTTGACTGGCATGCATTTTCTCAGCTTTTGCCTGGTGGAAAGGTTCGACATCGGTGATAGGTTGTATAAAGATTATACTATGCTGAGGATGTTCTAATGTGTTGTCTTACTGAGCAGGAAACTGCAGTATCTGTCTTCTACCCAAGAGAAGAAATTGTTGGACTTGGCTACACAACTTTTGGTTACATGATGATGCAAATGATTGTAGCCCATGGTGGACGCTGTGCAGAGAAAATTGTGTTTGGTGATGATGTAACTGATGGAGGTACAGACGATTTGGTAAAGATTACAAGAGTGAGTGTTCTTACTTCACTGTTATGTTGCTTTTATTTCAGCTTCCCTTGATGAAACTGTAGTCGCTTATATAAGTGGAGTTTTCTTAGCTTCACTTTAGGCAGGCTTTTTCTGATTGGATGACTGAGGAAATAAAAGGGTCTTAGCTAAACCAATCTATTTTAAAAGATGAGATGAATCACAAGGTCAAAGTGGAAAGATCCTAATCATAAGATCAATTTAGCATCAGCATTTCGATTCTACCAATGAATTAAAGTTCCTGCATTTTACAATACCTGTAGCTCCTGTGCATATTCTTTGCACCTGTGACTATGTATATTGTTAGAGGTATGATATCATAAGCAGTGAATTCAGTTGTTTCAGAGGTATGCATGCAGCTGTGACTATGTATATTGTTAGAAGGGTCTTAGCTAATTGTTGATGCCTGTGTATGAATCTAGCAGGTTATATTTCTTTTCACCGAGGCATCTTTCTAGTTTAAGGGTTTCATATCATGATTATTAGTCATAAAGAAAACAGATCTTGAATTCAGTTGTTTCTCCATATTTTTGACTCGGAAGTCACCGTAATTCCATTGTCAGATTGCTAGAGAGATGGTGATTAGCCCAAGAAACAGTAGACTTGCCTTTGCTACTTTGACTAAAAGGATTGCACGAGCAGTGAAACCAGATAGCGCAGAAGAAGAAGTGATAAAGTATCAGGTATCTACCTATTCCATTAAGGCTGATTCTTCTTCTCCTCATGTGATCCTTTTCTTTATTCCTATAATATCTTCTCTACAAACCCCTCTTTTGATTTTCTCAGTGGGATGACCCCAATGTTATTCCTGTTGACTTGACACCTGAGGTTTCCGAGTTGTTTACACGAGAATTGACAAGGGTAACTATTTTCTCATTAAGGTTTTCCATTTTTCATGTTTGATTCAACAGAGAGGAACTTGATGGCTCTAGAAAGTTACTATATTATTGTTCATAACTACGACGACGCTCCTCCATTTAGGGTGTATAGTCTTTGACAGAAATCTGTTCTTATGGCAGTATATCGAAGAGACCGAGGAATTGGCAATCAAGGGTTTGATGGACAACAAGCACATTTTAGATGATATAGCTAGGCAACTATTGGAGAAGTCAAGAATAACTGGACTGGTAAAAAATCATCTTAATTTGTATCCACACATGATTGGTCTAGTGTTTTCGGTTTGTGCTTAGGTATGTAGATTCTCTACAGCTGATTTCATAAACTTCTATTTCTTTTACCTCGTCTCCACAGGAGGTCGAGGAGAGGATTAAAGAACTCAAACCAATCATGTTTGAAGATTTTGTACAGCCATTCCAGGTGGATTTGAAAGAGGTATGTAGTATATCATCCCGCCTTTCTGGTAATTTAGATGAACAACGCGTCGGGTGGTCATTTTATGTTATCTTTCTTTTCTTCTTTGAAGGATGCACCATTGCCTCACAATGAACAATCTCGGTACAAGCCGTTAGACGTTTATCCTGCTCCACTCCACAGATGTTGATACTCAGAGAACTGTTTACCAATGGCATGTTGCTTGAATCATGCAAGCTCAGACAACGCCCAACTATCCGAGGAATTTGACAAGCTCAGACGTTGGCGAATTTTACAAGCTTGTGGGCTATATAAGCTTATTGCTTATTAGACGGCATTGAACGAGAATGTTAGCTTAGACGACGCCCAACTGATGGAGGAAACAAGTCAAATTGATAAGGGCAATACAGTTTGTGCAAATCAACTGTATTCACTATTCTGTGCTGTTTCTTGATGAAATTTTGTTACATATATATATATGTATGGTTTGCTAGTCTGACAAGATCTTGGGTAATCCCTGAGAATACTTGACTGTAGAGTTTCTTATGGGCTAGAAGATGATGTTTCATTTATGTTGATCTTGATTAAACTGATTTTCTCGGATAGTTCATATCCTAGTTTTGCAATTCATGATCTTAACCTTATGGCGTACGAAATCTAATATTTCCAAGGTGCTCTTAAATCTTGATGTCACATAACAGGTTTCTCCGATAAATTTTTTTTTAGGGAAATTCCCGATGGTACCCTTGTGGTTTGGGTTTTTCGGATTTTGCCCAACAGTTTTTTCGAGTTTGGATGGTACCCTTAAGTTTTCGTTATTTTCCGGATTTTGCCCAAATTCATTATAAAATTTCAAATTCCATTAAAAAATATAAAAGAAAATTAAGTAAAATTGAAAAATAAATATAAAATAAAAAGAATGATTTATTTATTTTACAAATAAAGTAAACAGTCATTTTTTAAAAAAAATCAGTATTTTATATTAATTTAAAAATATATAAACCAGATAATTTTTACAAAATTAAAAAAAAAAAATCAGTATTCTATTTTATTTGAAAAATAAATAAATTGGATTTGCATTTTTTTTAACAAAATCTAAAAACATAAGTGTTATACTTTATTTAAAATATAAATAAAATAAGGATTCTTTTAAAAAAAAATTTAAATCATCGTTTTAATTTATTATTAAAATAAATAAATCAGGCTTTATATTTTATTTATTTTTCAATTTTACTTAATTTTCTTTTATATTTTTTAATGGAATTTGAAATTTTATAATGAATTTGGGCAAAATCCGGAAAACAACGAAAATTTAAGGGTACCATCCGAACTCGAAAAAACAGTTGGGCAAAATTTGGAAAACCCCGAACCACGAGGGTACCATCCGGAATTTTCCTTTTTTTACTACGAAGGTTATATAAATATTGATTATTACTTTATATAATTGTTAACCAACACATTAAAATTAATTATTTGTTTGACGGTAACAAAATATACATTTTTTAAGCAAACAACAAAACAATTCTTTCAAAAGAAAACAATAAATAGGATTGAAAATGGATCTCTTGATTGGTGACAACCGGCCATTCTATTTTCACCAACCACTCATCTAACATTTTGCCCGTCACTCACTAGTCGTCCACCAGGTGTTTGGGTGATTAAAAATGGGTCGGTGGATGGGTGACAACGGGCAATTCCATTTTCCCCAATCACCCGTTTAGCATTTTACCCGTCACTCTCTCGTCGCCCAGAAGGTATTTTGGTGGTTAGAGGGATATAACATGACTTGTAATATTTGCTTTGTTTTTAGACTTTTGAAAGTATAAACTAAATGATATATATAAAAAAAAAACATGAATTCAAATATACTAATTCACCAAAATTTCATCCAGTTACAAACCAACGTCGAAATCACAATTATCGATGATTCAATTTATAAAAATATATCACATAAATTGATTTTATTTTAAAAAATTTTTTTAAAGGTGATTCTTGATTTTTATAACATAAATTAATTTTATTTTAAAATTTTTTTTAAAGGTGATTCTTGAAGATTTAAAAAAATGAATTTTGTAAATTAGAAAAAATGATAATAATACATTCAAATATAATGGAATTGACATAATCAAATCTCATTATAGGTAGTGATCTATTGGGCCATAACGAGGCCCTAAATAAAAATGAACCCGGTCCAAGTGTCCAACTGACTGCAGTGTTGGTGGCGGCCCAACTACACCTTTATATTACGACTGAAGCATATAACCCTAATGTTCTCTCTGATTGCAGAAAAACCCTAAAGGGACGCTTAGTTTGGAAGAAGAGGCCGCCATGGGTAACGACTTCGCTTCACTTCCTTCTCCTCTTACTGCATTTCGTTGATCTCACGTGAGGCTTGAGTTTAATCTTTGAAATGGTGGATTGCAGGTGCCTACAAGTATGTTTCAGAGCTATGGAGGAAGAAACAATCCGATGTCATGAGGTTTTTGCTTCGTGTGAGATGCTGGGAGTACCGTCAGCTTCCCTCTATTGTCCGTGTCACTCATCCTACTCGTCCTGACAAGGCTCGTCGTCTCGGCTACAAGGCCAAGCAGGTTTTTATCTTCTGTTGCTTTTCTAGATTTCATTATTGTTTTGAATATCTTTGTATATTGTTAACTCTTTCACGGATTCCATTGATGTTCTTTCCGTATTAGCTTATACATGAAACCTTAATCATAGACAATTTAGTCATACTCTATTCCTCGGTTTGGGATTCTTATCTTAAAATTGCTTTCTACCGGTTTGGTGAATTACAAGTTAGTGTCTCCTTTGGTGAATCACAGCATTCATTTCTGCTAGTTTATTATGGAAGTCGAAAATCAAAGTAATTGTCATACATTATCACCAGATTGTCTGAAGTGTTGATCTTAATACCAGATAGGATTTTGATTACGTTAGAATAAAAATGTTGGCTGAGGTTTATAGGCTTGGAAGTAAATTGATTACTAGAGTAAAATCTTTCATTATCACCAGACTCGTCCGTTTCTGTATTAAGTTGTAAATTCAATCACAAGAATTTCCCTGTTTTTAAAATGTCAATGTCTGTAGTTTATGTTGGTTGAATAGATACTATATGGTTTCTCCGCTGCAAGGTGCTGACTAAATGATTACTAATAGCTATAACTCCACTGCACAGGGGTTTGTTGTTTACCGAGTTCGTGTGAGGCGTGGAGGCCGTAAGAGACCTGTTTCCAAAGGTATTGTGTATGGTAAGCCCACAAACCAGGGAGTTACCCAACTCAAGTTCCAGCGTAGCAAGAGGTCAGTTGCCGAGGAGCGTGCTGGTAGGAAGTTGGGTGGCCTTAGAGTTCTCAACTCCTACTGGATCAATGAGGTAATCATAATACAGATTTTTCTTCTCTAGCTAAATTGAATATATTGTAAATCAAATCACTTGTACCCTAAATATTTGTATTTATGATGATACAGGACTCCACATACAAGTATTTTGAGGTGATTCTAATTGATCCAGCCCACAACGCTGTCAGAAACGACCCAAGGATCAACTGGATCTGCAACCCAGTCCACAAGCACAGAGAGCTAAGGGGTCTTACATCTGCCGGAAAGAAGTACAGAGGTCTTCGCGGAAAGGGTCACTTGCACCACAAGGCACGTCCTTCTCGTCGTGCTACCTGGAAGAGGAACAACACTCTCTCACTTCGCCGTTACCGTTAGATTGTCTTTCTCTGGTTTTTTGGTATTGTCTTGTGTTGTTAAGTTTGCTGCATTTGAAAGAGAGATACATCCTTATTCTAGTGTTATTCTACTTATGAATTTTGAGATACACACTTTGCCTTGCAGACAATATGAGGTATGCATTTGCAATTCTAAGTTCTGTCCTTTATGGTTGAGCTTCTTTCTTCCATCCCTGTCTTATTTTGTAGCAATAGATATGAAATTATGAATGCAGAGGTGAGAGGACCAGTTTGCTTGAATGGTCTCGTCTAAGGATCATCAAATGGGCCTATTGGGCCCAAAATGGGATAATGGGCCCAAAGGATCATAAAGGGACCTAAATGTCAAAGTGAATATCTTATCAAATGTCTAATAAAATTGATTGTCAAAGTGAATATCTTATTCAATTTGTTGGAGTTAATAAGTTATTACATATAAAGTTAAAATCTTTTGTTCGAGTATATAAGATTGGATAGATCTCCATATAGTTTAGTGATGAGTTTGGATTTAAGACATATGTACGTAAACCCTAAAACGTCGTCGTAAAGTCAATAACTAAGACCCTCTTTTACAACTGTATATCACAGCAAAAGTCGAAAGGGAAATCAGGCTTTAGCACCATCCACATGTTCCAAATAGTAGCACGTGGTCAAACTGTGGGCACCCTTCCTGTTTTACTTTGTTAAATTTTGTCTAGTTACTTTGTTGAAGTGTTAGTTCCGAGTCGAGTGGGGTTTCCTCCTAAAATCAATTGTCTAATATATCGAAAGATCACAAAAAATGACAGTCGACCGATAGTGTCAAGAAATCAAAATAAAGGAAGATTAATGATCTGATCATGAGGAACAGAAGACGACGCGTCAACTAATCAAATCGAGAACATAGGAGTCTAAGCAGAGAAAAGTAAAACTTCCGAGGACCACCGATATAGATCTTATATTTTTACTCTTTTTTGAGCCTTCAAATTTTGATCTCATATCCATGACTCTTCCGACCAACAAATTTAATCTTCAATCCACACGGATGATGGAAAGTGAAATATGCTCTGAAGTTTGTCGATTATTTCACTTTGTTACTCGTTTAGCGTTTAATAGTTTGTCCAATTTGTAGAGTTTATGGTTACACGTAAGGATGTAATTTGGTGATTAAGGTTGGTGTGTAAAATAATAAATCTAAGTTATCAATTTAAATTATTTTTTAATATTTTTACTTTACATAATAAAGGGAGCTAAAAAAACAAGATTTCTAGTTTGAGACTAGTCCAATATTTCGAGTCCAAATACGAGGGGTTAATAATGTTCCCCATGTTTTATCCTTGTGCACTTTTCTTCGTCGTCAAACGATTTGCTCTTCACTTCTAGTGAGTGCTCGTTCTCCTTTTACGTGAGACCTCTACGATTTCGGATTGATATGCAGTTCTATATCTCTTATTTTCATTTGTTCCATTTATCATAATTGTCGGTCCGTCTTCGAACCCATTAGATTATGTTCGTCTAGTATATCACGTCGCTAGACGTAATTATATCCGAGCAGTCCACCTGAAAAAACGGGCAGGTATGAACAGAGGAAAAAACACAGTTGAGTCGGATTTGGGCACCACTCTAGATCCACCGGGCCAAAATGTCCTGCAGCCGGCCCGGATAAAAATAAAAATATATATTATTATATATATATTATAAAATTTTAAGTATAAATATAAAATATTTAATATATTATAATAAACTTTATATATATATATATATATCATAAAATATCTTGAATATAATTTATATTTAAAAAAAACATATTAAAAACAATTTTAAAAAGATATTAAAAAGGTGGGTACTAGCAAGCCGGTCCGGCCAGTACGACAACCATTATAGGCTCGTCTGCCGGGCTCTGTCCGGTTTGGATCTAGATAAACGAACTCATTATTTTAAAAATCTTGGACCGAACCTTGATATGAACATTCTAAACACCGTCTTACATTAAAAAAATAAAAGAAAATTTTCGGATGGTGTCTCTATACTTATGACTTTTCCGAATTTTACTCAAGGGTTTTTTAGTTTTCGAAGGATGCTCTTGAGTTTATCCTTTTTCCGAATTATACCTTATAGTTTTCTACCATTTATAAATTAACATTTTAAGAAAATAAAAAATAAATATTTATTCTTTCAAGATTTATCTATAACTTAAAAATGACTATTAGCATTAATTAGCAAAAAAAAAAAAGTTATCCTTTTTTTTTCTCAAAATGTAAATTTCTAAATAATAGAATGATATAATACGGAAAAATCTAAGACACTATCCGAAACTGAAATACCCTTGAGTAAAATCTCGAAAAATCTAAAAAAAAAAAAAAAAAAAAAAAAAAAAAAAAAAAA
>BSUD01000004.1:154196946-154217502 GCA_033239045.1 Fagopyrum esculentum | reverse complement strand
AAAAAAAAAAAAAAAAAAAAAAGCGAAATTTTGCAAATATTTCTGTTACGAATAATTTATTGCAAACAATATTCGTACGTAGAATCCAAACAAGGAACAATAGTGGGGAGTTGTTACTAAAGGTGTATAGTACTATTTACACTATACTAGTGAAACGCAGTGTACTGCTATTACCACTATACAATATATGAATGGTAAATGATGAGGATGAAGAAAATAATGGACGGTTAAGATTAAAGTCTGTTTCACGAAGACAGTGACACGTGCTTCGCCTTGGTATATTACAAATTTTCACGCCACTTTAGACCGCGACACGTGCCCCTGCCTCTCTCCTCCCTAATTCTATGCTTCCACTAATTACTATTGACTCCTTCGTTATTTTAATAAGGCTTTGTTTGGGCAATTTTTTACAATAAACTTAAAAAATAATTCATAATTAAATTTAACTTTGATGAATTAAAATTCGGTTCGTACGCAACAACAATTGATTATTTGATTCATAATCACAATGGAGAGATTATTAGTATCAATGTTTAAAAAATAACTTTAATTCGGTAATAAAACTGAAATTTTTGCTCTTACATCAGGTTTAAAGAGGCTATCAAGTTGAAGATCAAAATTGAGGACGTTGGTGGAGTTATCCATTCAAGGTCGAGATTCTCCATACTATTTATTCAGTTCTTTGACGAAGTCCAGATCAAATAGGTTATCAGATAGTGTTGTTGATCGATTGATCTATCTGGGAATCTCAACCCCGAACCCCAATTTTTTTAAATGATCCCGAATTTCGTATCTTCTTCCACCCTAGAAAATAGATAAAATTAACCGTTTTTCATTATTTTATTTTTTTTTATCATTTTAAGTCTCACCTGACCGTTCATAAGTTATTTTAAAAAACTAAACCGGTGTACCGGATTGCAATGGTCTAATTCAATACTGCATGTGACCGTAAAGACCGATTCAGTTGTGATTTGTTTTGGGTTCAGATAATTTTGTTTTATTTATTACTTTAACAAAACTAAACCGGTGAACCGGATTGGAACGGTCCGATCAATGATTTGGGTTTGCTGTCCTTACACAACGTTAAGGTTCAACGTTAAGGTTCATGAAAAGTAACATATAGAAGAAACAAGAAAGCATGGTTAAAATATTATGTGCCAAGATTTTTTTTGATACTAACCTTATAAACATTTCTAATGTTTATTATGAGTTTAAAACTTATTTTAGATTTTCTAAAATGATTATAAAGTAAATATAGATTACTTTCATTTTTTTTAATAAAAAAACGGATAACTTTTATTCATACAATTCACTTATGGAAAATTTAAAATCTTAATTAAATACAAAAAAATTTATATGGACTTTTAAAATGTATACTGAATACCCATATATTTTTAAATTTCAAAAAATTTATTTAAAATCTTAATTGAATACACCCTCTTAATTTAAATCGTATAACTTTTTGTCCAAATTGTAAACCATAAGAATTCCATTTATCTATCTTATCATTTGGAAATTTCGAACCCCTACACATCCTTTTCTGACGATCCCGAACTTCATGTTCTCATCCGCAAGGATGCTTTAGAATGAATTACCTCTACACGATAGTCCTTCCTAACCGCTTTCCATTTTCAAAAAAAAAAATTACTATTATTATTTAAAGAATATTAAACGGGCACGACTTAGTCACTCAAAGTGATAATATACCAATTTTGTTATTTTAAGTAAAGATTTATACTTATTATTTATTAATGATGTTTTGCTTCTTTTAATCCGGCAGGATAATTGAGAGTGGTGTTGCGGGATTTTCACGCTTAATCAAAATAAAGTTATTACCATATTAATTACCTTTATATTAGATTTGATTATGGTAAATGCGATGGAAAATAATACTCCCTCCAATCATAAATAAATGACGTTTTAGTATTATAAATTTGTTCACAATTATTTGTTGTTTTAAGTTTTCTGGTCAAATAAATGAACAATAATTATAAGAAATGTTTTTGAAAATTGGTATAAATATTTATTTTTAGTTCTAAAATCTTTCTTATTGGTTTAAAAGAATGTTGGATATTAAATAAGTGATAAGATTTATTAAAACTTTACAAAATTTATTTTATTTAATTTTTTTTTAAAAAATTGTGTCAAATACTAAAATAACAAGTTAATTATGATATGAGGTATTAAAATTATCGTGATTTTAATGAGAATCTAGTCCAAAATGTGCAAGTAATATTATTACATTGCATTTAATAAATGAGACAGGTATGAATGAGACAATTAAAATGCTATATTTATTAAATGCCCTAATATCATAGATATTTTTCAATAATATATACTTCAGTGGTCCGCAAATGGAGATCTTATTATCAAGGAAAATTTTGGATAATGTTACTGTTTTTTCGAATAATTTTGGATTATGTTCAATAATTTTTAGTTTTTTAATATCTCAAAATATAATTTTTCATCATTGTTAAATAAACATTTTGAAGAAATTACAGAAAGTTATATACCTGATAAGTTTAGGTATAATGACACGTGACTCGTCCGATGTAAGAGGGTCTCTATTTTTCGGGTCTTATAATGATTTTTTGGGTTAATATATATAGTTAAGAAAACTAACGATGGAAAATGGTTTGATATATTAGACGACACATTTTTAATGGATTGAAAGGTCAAAAAAGATCGCCAGGTAGACGAATTGTCACGAAGGGCAACAATAAAAGGAAAAAAGTAAAAGAAGCACACAAAATCATAAAAAGGAAACCGAAATCAATGACGTCTTCAAGGGAAATGAATGATCCAATTAACAGGAAGCGACGAGCACAACATTCGTCATCGAATGAAGTACATATCCCTGAAGAGTCTTTGAGTCAGTAAAAAACTCGATTTCCCCCAAAACATGTATTAAACTTGAAATACGACACTCAAAACATCTAATAGTTCATTCTCTTTGGTTATTTTTATTTTTTATATAAAAATTTTAAACTCTTTTGATGTGTTCTCTTAAAATATAATATTTTAAATTATTAAGAACTTTAAATTTATATCGACACGAAACCTCCAAATCTAATTGGACGGCTCTTCTAAAAAATGACCCGGACATTCAAAATAAATATTAATAATAAATTAGTAATCAATAACATCATTTTCTCCCAAACTAGTTTAGTGTCCGTGTCTTGCACGGGTATTTGAAAATATATTTTTTGTTATTTTCTTTTTGTATGAATAATTTTTTTGTAGATGTATTTTTCTTATCAGATTTTGTTGATTTGATTATGAGTAATTTATTTGTAACTCCATTTCAATACTACTCCACAACGCGCCACGTCAGCAAAATTTGTGTTCTCTTTAGTATGTATAATAGATTATAGTTGAACAAAAAGATCAAGAAGTGTATTATTTGTATACTATATGAGATAACAAAACCCCTCAAAAAATTTAACGTAAATAGATTAGGATGATAATCCTTTAAAAAAAAAGAAAAAAATCGTCCCAAAAAATAAAATTTCAGGAAAAAGCATTAATACCATGTAGGGTAACAACCCCACATAATAATTGTGCTTAAACTTAATCAAAAGGTTAAGAAATGTATTGTTTGTATACTATTTAGATTTCCTATTTATACAATTTATAAAACTATTAACCTTAAAAGCTAATCGACGTGGGATAACAAAATCCCTCAAAAAGTTAAAAAATAAAAAGTTACTTATGTTAGTACTTACAAAATTAGTTTACAAAAGAAAGTTTATTGGCAAAAAAAAAAACACAGGAGCTTCATTTCAATAATACTTTCACATCGCGTCACATCAACAAAATCCGTACCCTCTTAGTATTCATAATTGATATTAACTCATGATAATAAAAGAGTACATTTCCAAACATTAAAAAGAACATCATCTATAAAATGAAAAATCCTTTTACAAAATCAATAAAAATCTAAAATACAGGACATCAACAAGAATTTTCATATTTTATATATATATAATTAACCGCATTATTGGTTCTGATGTTGCTATCATTGTCTCAATCACATTATGTTTTTAAATTTGTAGGTTTTTAAAATTGTAACACAATTATATAATAGAATACGATAGAAAAACTACAAAATTACATAACATGGCCGTTTCTTATGAATATTACGATTTCTATCCTTGTATTTCAAAATACAGTTGATAACTCGACAAATTATCATATAGATATGATAGGTTGAAAGTTGGGGCTCAAGATTGCAAGGTTGTTAAAAGTTGTGATATTTTGTGTAATTTTTTTTTAAAAAAAAACAATGAAAACGATGTAAAACTATTTAAACATATATTGTTGGATTCATAAGGAAAGATTATGATAGGTCCTTATCATCTCCCACTTATTAATATTATGATATTACGATTTTTTTCAACTTAAATTATTATTTCAGTTTAGTGTTTAAGGCATCTAATTATAATGAAGAATATTATATCACTTAGATACGTTAGGTTCACTACCAAAAATATAATCATTTAAAAAAGTCAACTATTTATATTATCGAATATTGGCATTGTGGTTGAGAAATACCTAAATAATTAGACATTTTATCACTAAATCTCCAAATCATAAAAGAAAAATTAAAAACATTAAATAATAAAAATTGTTGGTAATTCAGTTAAACTCAGTTTTGACGTCTCTCAAAACTCGTCTCATCAAATTGTCTTCGGCTTCATCATGAGAAATAGTCCTCCAATGACAATTGCTTTTGGTATTGGTAGATGTTATGCCAATTTTATTATGGAAGCGGAAACTTTTGCTCTTCGGGAGGGTCTCCAAAAGACTACTAGCATTGAGATTTCAGACAGTGAAATTGAGGGTGAACCCCTTGGGAAGGATAGGACCATCTCGGATATTTCTGCATATCTTTCTAGTTTTACCATTTGCAGTGTCCGTCACTTTTTCCGAAAAATCAACATTGTTGCTATTGTCAGGCGCTGCTTGTACACAATTCGGATGTCTGCATGCATCCGTTGTCACGGGATGTTGAAGATCTCATCCGATACGCTCTAGATTTTAACCCTCCTTTTCTCTTTATACTAGTTATAATTATTTTAGTTTGTTGAATTTAAGATGAAATTCTATGAGAAATTAGAAAACTCTTTCAAAATTGAATTTCTAACCTAAATGATGTAAAATTATAAATAATGTACTTTTTTTTTGTAAATATTTTGAGTGTGTTGCTCAGCTGTTTGGGGGCAGAGGGGTCATAGTGACCTTCTGCTGCTTCTGTTGCTGCCCATAATCAAATGCCTTCCCCATCACCCACCATTAATTATTATTTAATTAAGTTAATGCATTGTTTTATTATGTACTTTGTTAGTTCATTCTGGACCTTTAGGGTTCATTTGGAAACCGATATATTATCGTGGTTGAAGTTGAAGTTTATTGCTAGTTAAAGATGTCTTCGGTGTAAAATTTAGGAATTTTTTTTATACAATATATCATTCAATTAGTTACGATAGTCTTATGAAGTAAGAACAATTTAATAGTTGAAGCTGAAGTTTATTGAAATTGAAGCTGATTGAATAGTTAAAAGCGATATTTTTTTTTTTTTGATAAGTTTGATGAGTGTTAGGAAAAAAACACGAAACTTATAAAATAAGAAAAATTTAAACTTTATTAAGTTAGAATAAACTTTCATAAACTTGGACTTTTAAATACGATATCGGGCCTTGTGATTGTATTCGCTTGAATTGGATTTGACCGGACTCCCTCCGGATCTTTTTTTGTCCATATTAGCCTAGGGGTGAGCAAAAATATCCGATCCGGCCAATCCGAAGATCCGATCCGAAAAATCGGAATCCGAAGATATTCGATAATTGGTGATCCGAGTCCGATCCGGGCATATTTTCAGATCATCTGATCGGATACAGATCGGGGTTTAAAGGAAAAAGTCGGATCGGATCGGATATATCCGACTAGTCTAAGAATAAATGTCCGGATCGGATATCCGTCCGGATAAAACTGTTGGATATCCGGGTGTTCTCGGATCGGACTTTTTAAAGCTTATCGGATCGGATCGGATATCCGGATATGCTCACCCCTAGTCCATACCACGTAGGACGAGTCGGATAATTTACGGGTGATTCCTAAACCGAACCGATAATTATTTTAAAAATAATATTTTGAGTGGTCTTATTTCTAGAGTATATCCTATAAATAATTATACAATATTAGTCCTAATAATTATCCGAAAATTGAGTGAATCAACAGTATCAGGAAGCATAGAGGTGCATCATTACTCGTACGAAACTATTAATTTAATAGAAAAATTAAAAAATAATTAATACACTAATCGAGATTATAAAAAGTAATTAGGGGAAAGTGTTACTAATTAGTTGTGCATTGGGGTGACGAGGTTCTCAACTTGACATTTGGGTGGTGGGCTTCTCAACTTTACATTTGGCTTTTAATTCATTAAATTATTAGGCTTTATTAAACTGCTAATTAATCACCCATATATTCTTAATTATTACACTAATGCCCTAAAGAGTGCTTTGCTGCTACCGAAATGGAAAGATTCCTTTTTACAATGAGAGATTTGATTAAAATAACTGACCTTTTGGAGGTGTAATTACATGTCATGCTCTAAGTTTTCTAAATAGCACAAAGGATGGTTGCCTTGTCATCAATTACAAAAAATACCCTCAAATATGGTAGTTTTTAACTAATTGATAAAATGATATAAAACTTTACCCAAATATCCACTACTACCGGTTCGGTCTTGAATCGGAAAATTCCGATTCCGGACTGTTTTTACTCCTTGCATTCTTTTTAGAAAAGAAAGTTGGATATGGTCCGGTCCAAACCGTGACTAGATCTTTTTTTTATACATAGGTAAATAACTTAGGAGGATCAGTTTCTAGAAATCGACCGGCCTAATGCATCCTTTCGGATGAGGTCTTGAACGTCTTATGGGAATGCATTTGCATCCAGCTCTTCATTGTGCCCGTGAAAAGCAATCTTGTCCGCAACCGTGTTAATCTCCCTAAAAACATGTTGTGTGGTGGAGTTTTGGAAACCAGAGATAATAATTGAAATGTCGTTGATAATCATATCGAGTTCCCACGACGGGTTCCAAATTCGATTAATCGAATTGATAAGCGTCAGATTATCCCCTTCAATCTCGATAGATTCAATTTCAATCTCCTTAGCCTTTTGAAGGCCAAACCGCATAGCAAGAGCTTCTGCTTCCAACACTGATTCAGCATTACAGCTGCCGCTTCCTAAGGCAATAGGAATTGCATGTTGGTTTCGGATGATAAAACCATAAGAACATTTATTTGTTAAATTTTGTGAAGTATCAAAATTAAGTTTATAAAATCCTTCCTCATGTCGTTTCCATTTAAAAATCCTCTTTTTCCTTTTTTGGATTTTTGTTGTTAAGGTGTTATTGCTTTGATTCGAATTTGCTTGGTCCCAAATCGCAATTTGGTTAATTGTTGTAGCTTTGATGTTTTGTGAAAATTTTGTTTTGTTAAATACGAACTGATTTCTAGCCATCCACAAATTCCACCAAATTACAACTACGAGTTTCATTTCCTTTGCTGAAATTAAACCCTTGAGGTCAAAAAGGGCCTCAGCGATTCCTCGATTATCAAGGTCATAATTTTATAGTATGTTTGTAACATTCCGATTATTGACAGTTGTGGCCATAAACAGACACTGAAAAAAAAGGTGTTTGACACTTTCAGTATGGCGATTGCAGTACTCACAGTTCATAACGATCGAGATTCTTTGTCTGTCAACCCTAATTTCAACACTCATGTTTGGTAAAGTTTGAATTGAAAATCTAAATGCTTTTAGAAATGATAATTCAAAGTTCATTAACAATTTTAATTCCTAAATAAAAATGAGACTTTCAATACATAGAAACATCAATGTGTAGAAGCCTAGAATTGGATATTTTCTAAGATTCAAAAGATTTAGTATTGTTTTTGCAACAAACATAGAACTTAGGATATTTTAAGCAATTTCTCATCAATACTACCATACAAAACATTATTACATTAAATAAAAAACAATTAAAAAAATCCCTGGAGGAAAATCAGAAAAGGACAATAGCGTAAATAAACGGAAAAAGGAGGGTAAAATGGGAAGGAAGGGACAAATGATAAAGGAGAAACGGCGTTATGTCTGTGCTTTCCGGATTAGCCTGCTCGTTGCTTTGCTCCAATGGGGAAGTCCCCTCCTACCCCTACCCAAGACCTCCTTTGATCCTCGCGCTCACTCAGAATTCATCTCATATTTATCCTCAATTCCAATCTCACCTTCAACCTTCAACTCTCTCAAACCCTAAATTCTCCTGCTCCATCACTTTACATATTCCAGGTTTGTTGCCTTTTTGAATTCACTTTGATCTTTCATTCCAATGCTTTTACTTCCACTAAAGCAATGTCCGACTACTTAGGGTTTAACGTCGACTGATGTCTCTTGTGTAGCTTGGATTTTAGATCCATTCTCGTTGTTTATTGATTCTTAATGAAAAGGAATTTGTGTGAATCGGCTATGGAGTTATTAAATTTTCAATTACTACTATTTTCTTTCTTTTGCTTTTCAACCGTCACCGCCATTATTGAGTAAGAGAAAGCTTGAAATTGAAGAAGCAGGTAAAGCTCCAGATCAAATAAAGAATTTGAGAGTAATAGGCTTTTCTTTTCTCTCTTTCTAAAAGCATTAATTGATTTTTAGGGTTCGTTTTTATTATTCAACAACTCAGATCTTATCATCTATGATGCTAATAGACTATTTCTAGTTTGTACTAGCATATTAACAGCTTGCTTAACTTATTTAATCGGTTTATAGCCTTTTTTTTCCTTTTTGGTTATTGTATTATTTTGTGATTGCGATTGTACGTCAATTCATTACTATGAAAGTATGAAGCATCTGATGCTCTTAACTACACGTATTTCTATTTTTTCTTGATCGTTTGAGCAATCGGAAAGTGGTTTTTATGTTGCAGGTTTGCATTTGTGAGCAAAATTGGTCTTCGCTTCTGAAAGCACTGCAAAGACGGAGAAAAGAGAGAAAACCTTTAAACAGAGAGAGACAGAAGAGTACACACAAGCATCATCTGACAAGCTTGAAGCGTAAAATTTGGCCTTTTTTTGTATTTTTTTCAAATTTTATTTTGCCTGCAATATTGTCTGTTTTTATTTTCTTCCCTGTGGAGGAAGAAGACTGAACAAGGAAAGAAAAATAAAGACTGAAACATCGTCATCAATGCAAAGGACACAACAGCCTCATTACCTGCACCAGTAAAAAGAAAAGAAAAAAAAAAGATTCCCAACGTCTCATTTCTCTCACAAAACCCTCTTTTAATTTGAGTTCACAGAATTCCAGTTTTGAGCCAAAATCTGCTATGTTTGTAGCTGACTAGTAAAAAAAACCACTAAAATCCTCGCTTGAAACAAGGCATGAGATTGATATGGAGGTGGACGAGACTCAAACGCCAGCTTCAAAGTTCTCAAGAGTCGCCAATGGTAAAATCGACTCTTCTAAGATAGGCACCGGCGCCGGAGGAGCCGGAAGCAGCAGTCTCATCGCAGTGGAGGGAGGTTGCGCAGTCGATGGAAGTCGGCTCAGGAGTTGGCAGCATTCGTCGAGAATAATTAGGGTTTCGCGAGCATCTGGTGGAAAAGACCGTCATAGCAAGGTCTGGACGGCGAAAGGTCCTAGAGATCGGAGAGTTAGGCTTTCGGTTGCGACCGCTATCCAATTTTATGATCTGCAAGATCGATTGGGGGTTGACCAGCCTAGTAAGGCGGTGGAGTGGTTGATTAAGGCTGCTTCTGATTCCATAGCTGAGCTTCCTTCTTTGGATGGCGCTTTTCCTGAAACCCCCAGGCAGCAAAGCGATGAGAATAGGCCTGAATTAGGTGGTAATAATGTTGAACAAGGATTTGATTCTTCAGCTGAGCTTGAGCTCGATGGTGACCGAGGTTTTGCTGCGCAGACTCAGCAACAACACGGTTCGAATCTCTCGAAATCTTCTGCTTGCAGTAGCAATTCCGAGACGAGTAAAGGCTCGGGTGGATTGTCGTTGTCTAGGAATGAGATTCGAGTCAAGGCTCGAGAGAGGGCTAGGGAGAGGACGGCCAAGGAGCGAGAAACGGAGTCAGGAGTTCATCAGCAGAATCAGAATGATGTGAATCATCAAATGACTCAAAGCTCTTCTTCTTTTACTCAATTATTGACAGCGGGAATCGGAAACATGGAAAATGCTGGAGTTAGTTCTTCATCAATGGAGAATTACTTCAATGCAACAGGTCTGATGGGTAGTTCGGGTTCTTCAACAGCTAGAGGAGGTGTTCATCACTCTTCATCTGGATTTACTGGACAGATCATTCAGCTTGGGAACTCAGGCATTCCTCAGGGTATGATGTCGGTTTCACCCTTTAGTATCGATGGAGAGAATCACCACCCTCACCCTCACCCTCACCATCAGAATCAGAATCATCACCACGAGCTTCAACACTTCCCTTTTGTAGCTGATCATCACCTTGTAGTGCCAGGGGCTAGTAATGCTGATCATTACAACCTCAATTTTACTATATCTCCTTCTTCAACAGGCGCACTTGCTGCAGGTTTTAACAATAGGGGGACCCTTCAGTCCAATTCTTCACAGTCTCTCTTGCCTCAACTTCAGAGGTTTTCATCTTCTCCGTTGGATCACGCGACAACCTTGCCCTTCTTCCTCGGAGCCGCTATCGAGAATCAGCACCACCAAAACCAACACCAAAGCCATCAACAAGGCGCCAGTTTATTCCCACATGGGCTTCAACAGTATTACGGTGGCAACAATGGAGGCCGGCAATCTGACCAGAAGGGGAAAGGAAAGCACTGAGTTTTGTCAAATTGTTCATGGCTAATCTTCATTTTGGTATGCATCTCAACCTTCTTTTCAAAATTTGATTTTAGGGCTCCATATTATTTTTTGCTGTTATGAATCTTTTCAGGATATGATGCTTGTTAAAAAGCTGCTTTAGGAGTGATAGTAATACTAGGAAAAAACAAAAGCTTTCCTAGTAATCATAAACAATGCTAATACTATTGGCCATTTGTCATATATTTTATCATTGTCTTGATTAAATATATATTTAATGTGGGGTTTTTGGCTTATATGAACCTCTGTGCACGGTTTATTATGGTGTAACTGGGGGGTGTAGATCGGCTGGTTGTCTTCTATAATGTTCTCTTCCAAGGTAGCTTGTCTCTCACCTTAGAATCTGTCGGGGCCAAATGCCAGGTGTTGATTATCCACTGGAATGCAAGTGTTTTCAATACTAATGGTGGGTTTGGGATAATGAAACCCTATAGTTAGCTGCACCCTTCATCCATGCCTTTAATTACCCATTTAAACAACTACACCTGGCAAGATAACATTGTATTGCGGCCACTTTAAGCCTAATGATGCTCTCGTTCTTAATTGCAATCCTAATAATTGCTAAACTTTCTCTATGGAGAAATAGGATATAGTGCACATTGCATATTGAATATAGATGATGTATTACGAAGTATATATTTATATTTACAGGAAGATAAATTTATGACAAAAATAAAACTGTATTGAGATAAATATTTTAGATATTGTTGATTGCTACTATGAATCTACAGTGTGTTTTAGGTAAAAAGTTCACACTATTTATGATAGGAGGGGTCGAGGGGATATTACCTTATTGTTGAATAGGTTTAATCGGTTCCTTCACTAGTGCACTTGACATTTTAGTTTTTTTTAGGTTTTAAGTTGAAATGGTGGGGAAAGACTGAAAGCTGACATATTCAGAGTGTTTTTTTTTCAGAAAATAAATTTAGCGTCGATTTTTTTTTTTAAAAAAAACAATCAAACCTCACATAGGTTTTTTTTGTTGGAGTTAAACCCTAAATAATGAGTGTTTGGCGATATAAAAAAAACTAGCAAAGGTAGATTTTTGTGTTTTGGTGCTGTAACTAGCATTTAGATTTAAGCTAGTTTTAGTCGGGTTTTTAATCGCTAGTTTTTAATACTGTATTATTATTATTTTTTAAAATGCTTTATTTTTCAAAATATGGAGTTTACTTCTTTTTTTAAAAAAAATCTTTTAATGGGTTTGAAATGAATCTTATGTATCCAAACCTTAGAGAATTGGTAGTTTGGTATGCTGCTACATTTATTGAGTTACAATGGAGAAGAGACGTGACTGAAGCAAGGGAAAGTATATGAAGAAAAAAGGATTATAGGAAGGCGTGTTGCTGGCATAGCATAACTATCATAAATTTACACTGTATACATAAACCATGTAGACCTTTATAGATAAGACAAAAAGGAAAAGCTCATTGAAATACAAGAATAAGTTGAACTGTTCATACTGCCTCCTGGGGCCTTCTCTTTAAATTTAGAAGATCATATGCGAATCAAATGGCAAAGTTGTTTTTTTGGTTCATCAATATCAAATCTGTATGAGGTGACTGCTTATGTTATCTAATTCAATCACAAAATGAAGTAGTATTCACCAGTTTCTTAACAAATCACTGATTCACTGTGTAAAGAAGATATAAGAAACAATTTATTTGCTGATATTTTTTCCCTTCCTAAACAATTGAACATAATTCACTGTATAGAGAAGATATAAGAATTCACTGATTCACTGTATAGAGACGTGACTGAAGTAACGGGAAAGTATATTAAGAAATCACTGAATCAAATATGTGTGATGACTACCTAGCTCTCTTTTCAATGAATAAAAGCGCGGATACCGCTTACTCTCCTTCTCACAAAAAAAAAATATATTATGGTTTGGTGGTCTTACTGCTTGATAAGCTATACGGTCTACCGTCTACCTTGATTGTTAAAAGAGCACAACAAGA
Organism: Fagopyrum esculentum; assembly: GCA_033239045.1. Classification (NCBI taxonomy): domain Eukaryota; kingdom Viridiplantae; phylum Streptophyta; class Magnoliopsida; order Caryophyllales; family Polygonaceae; genus Fagopyrum; species Fagopyrum esculentum. The sequence goes on along the minus strand of BSUD01000004.1, from coordinate 154,204,629 downwards.
TGAATGTTTTACAAATATTAGCCAAACACTTAACAGAATTCTTAGTGAACAATAATAGATAGCATCTTGAGAATGAGGAGCTGATAGATGGTTCTTGTGACTGATATTGGTGAAATATTATATGTCAAGGTGTATATGTATCTCTGTAGGTGTCCAGTTATGGACCTTCATTGAGTAAGTAGAATGCTCATGCAGCTAACTTGAAATACAATCAACAGTTGTTGAAAGATGACATTTGCATTTATGATTCTGATGAACAAAGTCTGGATTTCAGGTAATATTAAAAGAAGTATGGAGCAAATAGGCATATGCAGGTGCAAACTAAGAGATATTCCAACACTCTGCTGGCTGTTGCATATATAATTTTGATATTGCTGCTTCAACTTCTGCAATCTTTTGGTATTATTGCATTTCTCATCCGTCTCTCCCTTGTTTTGATGTGTTTATCACCGAAAGAAAGTCGATAATATATGTTATTCAATACATTCAAGGGAGTTTATTTTTGTTTGTTCAAGGCATCATTACAAGACAACAATGTGATTGCTCTTTTTTTATCCATGTGTTTTTTAGAGTAATTCTTTGGAATTCTGTATTTTGCTGTCTGTAATCTCGATACAATTATATTCATGTCTATGTCACTCTATCGTTTTATATCCATCTATCATCTATCTTTCTTGTATATATGCAATACACGTAAGTGTAAGTGCAATCTGCAGTGTATCTTGCTTTACAAAGAAGATAAAGAGAAAATTGATAGTAATAATAGTGATGAGTAATCATATTTGACGTTCATAGCAGATATGCAGTATTCAAGTTGACAACTTTGTCTTCTTGTCATTTTGTTTATTGGCCTCATATTTGCAGACTTTTTTTAGTGGTGTGACAATGTGACATTCAGGTACAAGCGTGTTTTTTCCACTTGCTTGGCGATTCCCAATTTGAATATATATATATATATATATATATATATATATATATATATATATAGAGTATAGATCCTATCAGAACACCCCTAACGTGAGAACATGAGAACAGATTCGTAATTATTATTAGTTTTGTTACGAATGTGCCATATCGTATAATGTATTATTCGTAGTTATTGTTGGTTGAGTGGATTATTCGTAGTTATTGTTGGATTCCTAATTATTATTATTCGTAGTTATTATTATTTTTTATATCTACTCTAAATCTCAACCCTTAATACTCACATCCAACGGTGTACGATTGTTCTCATGTTCTCACGTTAGAGGGTGTTCTCATGGGAACCACACCCTATATATATATATATATATATATATATATATATATATATATATATATATATATATATATATATTATAAAAGAGAAAAATCATTTGGGTGAGCAGAAGTATTCTATATTTGATCTATTTAATATTTATTGAAAGAATTTGGTCATGTGTTTCCTTTTTATATGTTTTAGTTTTATATATCCCATTAATTTTTACCACTTTTATGAATGGAGAATAAAATAATTAACCATTATATAGATTAGCCACACTTTCTTATTGGATATCCAATATTTATGGGATTGACTAAAAATGATGTTTTATGAAATAGTCGGATCACATTCGCTCTTTTATATCCGATGTATGACTGTATACGGGTAACCATTATATAGATTAGCCAAATTTTCTGATTGGATATCCAATATTTATGGGGTTGACTACTGGGATCAAATATTGGCTCTTTTATATCTTGTTATATTTTTATCGTAGAAACTTATCATATGTATATAGAACGGGTTGAAGAAAGCATGTCAACTTTAGAATTTTAATAGGCTGATTGAATATAGCTTTTTGTACCTAATTGGTTTGTAATTTTTTTTTCTCTTTCGTTTGTTTATGCTTTCTAACCGTGTAAGAATGTACGACATTTCAAATTTATATTCTCGTTTCCGACCAAGGGGTTAAGCTTATACGGGTTGAATTTTAACTCGGATTATTTCACTTTGTATAAAAACTAGTGCAATTCACATGCTTTGGAATTTTTTTTAATAAAAATTTAGCATGAAATACATATTTATAATTATATTTTAAAACAATTATAATTAAAAGTTTATATTTTTTTTATTAAAACGTAATATATATAATAATTTTAGGTAATTTGAAAATTAAGTTTAAAAAAAATCTACTTTTAGAAAATAGATACATGAGAAACAATGAAACAACGGGCATAGTTGACACAAGCTATGGACCGGGCAATAAAAGTAATACATCCACCCATCATCCGACCTAGTGTGATCCCTTTCGCCTACCTATTGTGATACCTAAATACCCTACCTATTATCATCCCTACCTAATAATATTTAGACCTGGTTTACACTTTAAAATATAATTTTACAATGGTTAAATAATTCATTTCACTAGATTATGATTCATATTCTGAGACATTCATTATTTTTCACACATCTGTAAGTACCTGAACAGCTACATATATAAATATATAATTTTGGATTGAAAGATAAAACAGATTAGGTACCAATAATGATAAACAATCACAAAGGGGAGACATCATAAACAGATTCGAAACTCATAAAACAAGCAAAGTGAATCCAAAATTTCACGTGGATCATGGGACGAATACAACCTGTACTACTAATTCAATTATCACCTTCATATAATCAGTAGGGTATATTATAAAATCAATAGCAAGTAGCCCAGCTAAGCACAATCAAATCATCTCCTTATCAAACCCACAACCTGTTATACTACTTCAAGTCATCTACTACTTAAATTCATTGATTGCAGGAAAGTACAATGAAACAACATAAGAGCAAGCTCATACAAGTAAACTGCTAAAATGACAGAAGAAACAGTGCATGAAAACCAAACGGATAACATCTTAGTTGAGCGTCTATAAATATTCACAATATGTAGACGATTTATTGAACATACATTACATGTCTCTACAGAATGGAAACCCTCTTTCTCCAAATACCATCATCATTCATCAGTCTACATGTTGGTTTTAAGTTTACCGTTTTCGAGCAAGCATACCGAATCTAACTTAATCCATCAGCACGACCAGAAAGAAAAGCTAACAGATAGAGATGGATTCAATCTGCATTTTCTTCTATAAACAGCAGGATAAGTAATCAGAAACTCCTCCTGTTTTCAGCCAGTATCTATGTCTTTTGTTCCATTGTTGGGCTAATACCGAGAAGTGCGGAACCCATCCAACAGATGCTATGAGAGACCAAAATTGTGCACTCTTGTGTCTTCAATAGCATGCAAATTTTTGCTTACAGTAGCAGCAGACACCTAGGTTTCTGAAAATCACAAGTGTTAGCTGAATCATTAACAAGTACAATGCAATCATACTCGTATATACCAAATGCAAGAGATGAACTGAAATAACAACTTGGCAAACATTCAGCGCCTTAGATGAAGTAATTAAAGTTTCTAGGACAACATAAGAACCGGGATAAACGCCATATTATTAATCACATTGCATCATTGTATTTGCAACTGAAGACCATTGGTCTTGATTATGAAAACTTAGTCTATAATGTCGAACAGCATGTGTACACTCAAAAGTAAAGACCAAATCTGATAAACCAATCATCTGCATAAGCATTTAAAATCAGGGAAGTTATCCAATTACAATATAGCAACATCAGAAAACAACTCAAATCAACGGAAAATTGTATCCTAGACAATAAAAACAGATAGCGGATTGTCTGAATATACCTCTTCCCCAAATCGGCACATCCTAGTCCTAAAACGAGTTCATCTCAAGACAATAAGTCCTCCGTTTCACAAGCATCTTGGCAGCAGTCCCAAATGGCTCTTCAAATGCGCTAGAAACCCAAGACAAATCCGATATCTCCTTCTTTGAAGGAGACACACCCGACTGCTCGCTTGGCCTAATAGCCACCAACGTTGCCCCTTTCAACAGAAGTCCTCCGGGCAATTCAAGTTGTGGAGCATACCACAGCCTCATATTCAATGCTGGTACCAACGTCCTCTTGGATGCTGATGAAGCTGATAAGGGTTTCACTCTCAATTCCTCCAATTGATCTCTGTTCATACACAAAACCCCTTGCCCATCGGCATCGGTCAACACGAGACTATCCAGGGTTTGATGTTCAGCGATTATTGGCTGTAACAAATAGTGTCTTGCAGATGCGGCAATCAAGGAGCTAATAGTCCAGACAACCCTTAATTTCAAGCCCCCATTTGTGTAGAACGACTCTGGTATGCTACCATTGTCTTCACCATTGATAGGATTAATTAGATCACCATTGACACCGGTCTCGTTCAGTTTGGGCAATTGGGTGACCGATGAGGCACCGAGGATGACACAATTATCTAGCGTGGAGCCAAAATCGGCTCTCCATTTGAGCAGAACTCCATCGTCGATCCCCAACTCACCGCTGGGAAGCTCGATCCTGAGAAATTTGATTTCGCCGAAATTCTTAAGAACCTGAGTAGGAGAATGATGAGTAACTCCCGCCTGATCCAATTCATCCTCACCACCACCGTTCCCCACCGTCAAGGCGGTGGAGGTCAGAGAAGGAGACGAAGATGATGAAGGAGAAGACCGTTTAGGGCCGAGGAACTGGCCAAGAGCCTGAAGGGGCTTGAAGATATTGGTAAAAACGACTCGAAAGAGGTTGACAAAGTGAGAACGAGACTTGTCAGAGGAGGAAGAGGGAGAAGAAGAATCGTCATCAGAAATCACACAATCAACGCGAACGACGACGTTTTCAACTTGAGAAACAAGGGAATGGAACCTTTTAGAGACGACACAGCAGCGGCCGAGAGCTTTGACATCGCCGATCTTGTTGAAGACGAGGAGAAGGATAGAATCCGGGAGTCGGTCAAAATGGTCAATTCCGACTACGCCGGAATCATCATCGTCTAGAGCCGTGTAGGGTTCGGGGTAGATTCTGGAAGCCAGATCTCCGCAAAGAGACATTAGATTCAATGGTAAACAAACAGCGGAGTATGACTTATGAGTATTGAACACAGATCGGACAACCAGAATCCCTAATTTCCTGAAGCTCTCGTCTTCTAAATCTAAACCCTAGAAAACATCAACAAGAACAGAGATTGCAGCAATTTGAAAGACAAATAGCATGAATATAAGCAACAGAGAGGATCAAAACGATAAAATTGATGGAATATCTGAATTAGAAAGAAACATGATCCAATGAAACAAATAGAGAGAGATCTGTGGGGGAGCGAAGCTCGGGAGCTGGGATTGAGGGAGCGAGGAAGCGACGGTGGCGGGAGAAGAGATCTCACGGCTATTGATTTGCAGAGATTTTGGGGGAGAGATTTGAGGATAATATGAGCAGAGAGAGAGAGAGAGTCACAGGGAGAGTACAGTCAGAGGAGAACAGCTCGAGAAGACGAGAGAGAATGAGGGTTGATCATACGATACGACTAGTCTTGTATATTCTAGGCCGTCTATCTTAAGGCCCCGTTTGGTTCGCCTGATTTTTTTATGCCTATTTTTCTTTTTGTGATAAAGATAAATTATGGAATTAGTTGAATCACGCATTTTACATTTATATATTATAGAATAATAATAATAATTATTATTATTATGAAATTAAAATTTTGGTACTTTTAAAGAATATAATGATATTGGAAATGAATTACTGTACAAGTATTTAATATCAGAATCTGAGATTAATGTAGCGCATGTGCAAACCAAATATAAATAAACTGTGTTTAATTAGTAAATAGATCTCATAATTATCACACAAATTGCACCCACGTTCTGCCACGTGTCCCTGATTAATTTTGATCTCCATTTGTAAGTCGGCAAAGCCGTGCATGCCGTACAAAATTCTAAGTTAAAAAAATATATAAAATTGCCGTTCATGTGGAAAATTAAAGGAGTGTATTCAATTAAGAGTTTATAGAAATTTTTTGGAGTTTAAAAGTTTATAGATATTGAATATACATTTTTAAAAGTCTATATAAATCTTTAGTTATTCAATTAGGATTTAAAATTTTCCATAAAATTACTATGTTATTTAAAAGTTTGTGGATTTTAAAAAAATCTATTATTTCATTGATTTTGTAGGATTCTTCGTTACTTTTATACATACCTAAACTCCATAGAATTCTTCTCCCAATACATAAGGATTTCCACATAATCTATATTTACTCTATATAGAATTAAAATATGCCACAGAATTTGCAAATCCTATGAATATTAAGAATCAGTCAAAATCTTTAAAAGTCTGGATTGAATACACCCCCTAAATCACTTATGACGTAAACTTTCTAAACTATAAGTTTGATTCATAGTATAAGAACACATTTTATTGTTCGTATATTCGTTTATAAATAAGTCATGTTTGAACATGTTAATGCTCGCTCTATAAGGATAAAGTTCGTCTTATGACTAAAATAACATTATATGAGCATTATTTTAGCTAAGTTATCCAAACTCGGCTCGAAATTGCCTTGTCAAAAGTTCGGTTGCAGCTTGTTCACTTTCTAAACGAGGCGAATACGAACACATTTTAAAGTTGAGCTTGAACATGTCAATGTCGGCTTGTTCGGCTAGTATTACACCCCTAATCTTGACTTCTTAGGTTTGTCGTGTTTAAGAGGCTTTTATTATAAATTCTTACCGATAAATTTTTATTAACCAATATAGTAGGGTTTGCGCATCTATTTCAATACATGCATGTTGTATTTAAGATAAATCGTTCATTCTATAATCGATTCGCAATATCCGAACTTCTAAGATAATTTTTTGGTATTCGGTTATGAGACATGTTGGTGTATCGAGAAACCATACAAGATAACTGTTGGATAATCTGTCACGAAAATGGAAAAACCAGAGAAGGAAAAAAAAACAAATACATTTTATATTTTCGAAATCATATTAGTGATTAAAATAAAAGAAATCAACCCTTTTAAGTACTTTTGTAAGCAAACACTTAGCAAGAATCGCGGTGCCGACCTTATATGTTAATTAATATTAATAATAAGCATATTTAAGATTAATCAATATGAGGAAGAGTCCTTTGGTAAGATAACGTACTTAACATAAATGTGTAAATTTATAATTAAATTTCACGGTTAATGTTCAGGTACGGCCCTTATATTGCGGTACGGTCGTACGGCCGACCGTACGGGCGACACGTGTCCCGAATTTTTTTTTTTTTTCTCTTTTCTGAAACGATTTTTTTTTTCCCCGAAAACTAATGAAAATTTATTTGAACTACCGTGTTATAATTTATGCACTATTTTCCTATAAACTTTGAACTATTCCCATATAATCCATGAACTATTACTTTTTAATATAATTCATGAACTATTCTATTATAATTCATGAACTATCCCATAATAAGTTTTAAACTATTACTTTCACTCCTTTATAAATTTTTGCACTTTAAACTATTCTATTATAATTCATGAACTGTTCTATTATAATTCATGAACTATCTCATAATAAGTTTTGAATTATTACTTTCACTCCTTTATAAATTTTGCACTATGAACTATTCTACTAGAATTCATGAACTATCCTTTTAGAAGTTATGAACTATTCCTTAATAAGTTTTGAACTATTACTTTCATTCCTTTATAAATTTTACACTATGAACTATTCTATTATAATTAATGAACTATCCTTTTATAACTTATGAACTATTACTTTTACTCGTTTTAAAAAAAAAAAAAAAAAAAAAAA